>CAFUXE010000553.1:190227-237370 GCA_903364295.1 Serranus cabrilla | reverse complement strand
TCTTTCTGTCTTGTGCCCTCTTTGCTTCTTCTGAATCTTTCATTTCCTGCCACTCTCCTCTCCTTTGTGGCTCTTCTGTGTTGTGCTGTCTCTTCTCTCTTCATCTCTCTCTCTCTCTCCTTCTTCTTCCTGCTCCTTCTTCTCTCCCTCCATCCTTGACTCCAAGATGGCCACTGCTACTCAGGGGACCCCCCCAACCTCAAAGGCTCCTGAGCAAGAATGAGCTTCTTCCTGGGTTTCTTAAAAAGCAGAGGAAACAGAGGCAGGGTTTAGCTTTGAACACAAAGGCTTTCTGTCCTGCGTGCTCCTTCCTTATTCCTAACAGTATCTCAGATGTTGTCGAGGTTCTTGATTTTTATTTTTTTTCATCTTTTTGTCAGACTGTGACATGTCCTCAGGTTTGATTCCCTCACTAACTGAACTAACTCACTGACCAATCACAAACAGACTCACACATCATTTTTTTTAACTGCAGCAAAAGGGGCGTTTTTTTCGTTGTGATTTTGTTGCAATTTGTTCTTTACTGTTGTTCTTGTTGTTGACATTTTCCTCTCATGGACAAGCATGACCGATCGCCGCTGCTCTTCCTCTGCTGTCCATCTCTTTCAGACTGCCCCTCCTTTTGTTTTTTTGCCTTTAAAATTTTGTTGATTCTTCCCCCTCTCTCCTCCTACTAAAAACTCCAATGCTCATGTATAAAATGTTTTATCTTATTTTTCTCCTCTCTCCTTTAATTTCCATTCTTCCATTTTTTAAATGTCTTATGTTCTGTCCTTTTCTTCTGTTGTTTTTTTCTGTTCTTTCCACCCCTACGCAGCATTATTTTGTTGATGCATGGAACACATTTGATGCCTTGATAGTTGTGGGTAGCATTGTTGACATAGCGATCACTGAGGTTAACGTAAGTAGTCCAACTCCCTCCCTCCCTTCCTGCCTGCCTGCTCTGCCATTCCCACACACACAAACAGACAGAGTGCCGATACCCATCTCGCATGCTTTCAAATGATTAGGAAACTTCAGCTGCACCACATTTGAACTTAAGAGACGGCTGAATAAGTCTGGCGGTGAAAAAAGCCAGATGTAGTGCAATCAAGACAGAGCATAGAAGCATTTGTGTAATTTAAAACGTATGAAACACTTCTTTGACCCTTTGGACACGGTCAGTTTCTATTATAATTATTAAGCCTGTTGGGGATTTAACATCACTACTCCATCATATATATTTTTTTGTTAAAATGTAATGTTTCTAACAATAGAGGCTGCAAAATAACTTGTTATCGATGTTCCCCTTTTCCATTCCTGCACATCTATCTACAGCAGTGTAACAAGGCTGCAATTAAATCTTTTTCTCTTAGTTCTAGTATTATTTTGTATGGATTTTCTAATATTTGAAAGTGCTTCAGATTGGTATTCGTGCCTCAGTCTGCTGAGCATCAATAGCATAAAAACTATTGCATTTGCCAATAGAACATATTGCATTGTCTCAGCACTTGGTTTGGTTTCACATTTCTTTGATCTTTTGTCATTGCCACAGGGGATAGTGTCCATTCCCCTGGCATGATGGACACTGTATAGCATGACACCAAAGGTGGTATATCCGGGCCTGGTACTGCTTATAATGTTCACAGAAAAGATCAGAATTTCTGCTACAGTTTCTCATTTTTGAACGATGGCGTTTTGACCCAGGGGTCATGAAACTCTCTCAATTCATAAATCACCAGGGAAACTTAAAATTCAAATGAGAATAAAATAAGTTTTTTTTTTTTGTCCGACAATATTAATGTGCAGACATGGGGAACAATTTGATCCATAAATGGATTTACTCAGGACCTGTGAAATTTATGTAAATGTATGTATGAATTCTTTTACTATCGACGTGGAGGCCCTATGGTCAACAGTGGGGCTGAATAAGAATGAATATCCCAAACACAAGTCAAATGTTGAGTGTCTATCGTATTTACACTTCAGGGATAATTGGTGTTTTATTCATGTGATATTCAAAGTGCTCTTTGGCAGAAGAATAAGCTGAGAACCATGCCAACCGCAAAGTGTGGCCGGACTGAACTCCTCTTAATTTAGCATAAGAAGAGGCAAAGTTTTGCTGCGTGTGCTGATTTACCAGAGAAGAAAATCATTTTATGCTATGATCAGACTGGCCAAAGAGCTGAATGCCATGTGAAAAAAACATTATTTATACTTTGAGAGTCTTTCACTTAATTCCATGTGATGCCTCGGCTTTTGACTGCCAAACTTTGCATCTCTAGTAGTAAACATCCAGTAAAAATGTGATAAATTCTGCTAAATTTGAAACTGAGCTGTTGGTATTTTGTTACCTTTCAACAGAGCCTGGCTAGCTGCTTTTCCCTGCTTATGCTAGTTATGCTAAGGGTATCAATCTTCTCGTCTAACTTCACATTTTATACTTTATCTTTAACCACATCCACTTAGTCAATGTACATGAAGACATGGACGTAAAGTCTCAGGTTAGACTGAAACTGAGACATTTAAGCTTCAATTTCTGAACATGTAACATCAATTATTAAGTATTGCACATAAAGTATACGTTAGCCTGAAATGCTCCAACACCCTCAACCTGCTGCTGGTTTGAGGACACGAAGCAGAGAAAAGATATGCACACGTGTACACCGGTATGTTCCCCCGTGGTAGAAAGCAGTGTGTTTCACCTCAGACGGTGCTGGTCAGGCATACAAATAAGGTTAGTGTGTCCCAGGGGTGCATGAGCTTGGCAGTTGTTTTCGGGCCTTTAGAAAAGGGGGAATCCATTTGTCCCCATGAGAGGCTGGCAAAGCCGCTTAGAAACAACACAGGGTCATTTCAAAATTGTTCTCATATTTCATGTTGCTTCCGTAAATCTATGTAATTATTACAGGATTTTGACATCAAGGGAATCATAAAAGTATCATAAATCCTTTCTGCTCTGCACAATTAATGTATCTGATCTTAGAAGTGTAGGAAAAGAGGGGTGTTTAATACTTAAATATATACATAGACACTTAACAAAAGTTGACAAAAAGTGAAATAAAATCTATTTCTGTCAGGAACTGACAATAAGTACCCGCTGATCGACTAGCCACCTTTACACTGGGCCAGAGATATGCATCTTTGTCATCTATACAAGTCACTGATGTTGCACTTAACACTTTGGTTTGGAGTTTGCATTTGATTTGGTTTGATTGATTTTGTTGATTGGTTTGCAGTTCTTTCTGGATGTTTCATTATTTTTCCTCTCTCACCTCTAACCTAAAGGCATGCCCCAAGTCGTTTTTTTTTTTCTTCTCTGGTGGTTTTTAATGATTTGGGTGACGAGATGCCCGAGCTACCTTTTCTATTTTTCTTTTTTAAGAAACCCTCCGCACCTCAATCCTGTCAGAACTCTTGTCTGTTTTTGAACTGGGACCCTGTCACTGAGAGAGACATTTTAGATTTTAGCCTGCTACTGCATTTCACTGGGCACTGAAGCAAAAGTGAATGCTTTTTAACGTACTGAGCAATGCAATTAGAAACTAATAGTAGCAGCTTGCCAACAGCTCCCTCTCTTTGCCATTGCATTCCCAAGTACACAGTGAAGTGCAGTAACAGGCCAGCTTTTAAAATGTTATCACTTTGCCTTTAGTAAATATTAAATGGCTAAAATCTCTCGTTTGAGTGCACCCACTTCGCTGCTCTGTTGGGTGCTTGTTGACTTAGATTAGCTGCACTTTTTGTGGTCATCGAATCAGAATACTTCTTAATCCTGGGTCTCTAATTCTCCCCGGCAACCTGCGGGTGCTTCTTAAATCTTACATGGTTTCTTTTACGTTTTTGTTTTGAGTAGAAGTAGTATGAACAGATTTGTAGTGGTTTGCTCTGAGCGGTGTCTTGCAGACGATGCCAGTATGGACTGCATCTATTTCTCTTTTTCTTTCTCTCTACTCGGAATGCCTCCTCTTCTCCTCTCCATCTCTCTCCTTCTCCCTCTGAGCTTTTTCAGTTCACTTAACTCTTCTTTTATGGATGTTTATCTCTGTCTTTATCTGTCCTCTCTCTCGTTGGTTTGCGGTGTTGCTTGCTCACCGGAAATGCAAGCTGGGTAACATGGGTCTCTTATGCTTTTCATGTACCCTAAGAGGTCGACCACTTATCTGCTTTATGTTTGTAAAAAAAAAAAATGATATTAGTTAGATGCATGTTTTTAATCCCAGCACATTACAAATTAAATATACTCACTTTTATGTCTGGATCAAACATATGTAACAAAAAGGGGCATAAACCTCAAATCTAGGGTAAGAATGCTCCAAAGAAACCCATGTTACATATTGAACTGACTGAACTGTTGACATTTGTGCTTGAAAACATGACGTGCAATGTGATAAAACAGCTCGAGTTAATTTTTAATTATCTTATGAGTGAGCTGCAACTACAGTAACTCACATCTGCACTGTAGTTCAGCCTGAAGGGACTACTGGTTATGTATTTACAAACTGACAGTTTGGATCCTCCTTCTAGTCCAGAATAGTCTCTGTAATTTGCTTTGTGTCATTCATAATGAGAAATATGATAATAGGGAATCATTTGAGTTTAATCCGATTCCCAGCTTTGATTTCACGTAGAAATTGAAGCAATTTCAGATTTGAATTATGCTTAAATTGACCCCTTTGTATAATTCACACACATTCACACAAACAAACACACTCATTCTGCATTATTTCAGTTTTAACTTAGTCCTCACTCAGTGTGAGTCACTGCCATCTTCCCTCCCTCCGTCCTTCCTGCCTTCCTTCCTGCCCATCTTTCCAACTCATCTTTAAATTCCCTTTATCCATCACTCTTCCCTGCCTCCCTTCCTTCCTTCCAACTTTCCTTCCCTTCAACCCATAATGCCTCAGCTCTTCTCATCAGACATGTACACAAATACACACAAACACATAAACAACAACATATTAGGGATTTTAAAAAATCCTTGTGCCTATTATAGAATTATACATATCCTCTCTTTACTTAACCATTTATGCCTTTCAAAAGGGTACAAGCTTGTAGTATAAGTTTGTAAGCATCAATAGTACTTGGCAAATAATTGTAGCCTATCACTCTGTGTTCATCAATTATGTGTGCGATCATAAAGCTGTGTGTATGGCTCTGTTAGAGTTCCTTTAAATACTTTGTCGTAAGGTGTTTTAACTGGGCCAACACCAAAGCAGAGTGAACCGCCTCTGAGTCATAGATTGAACTTGTAGTTAATCTATCACTCCAGTGGTGTAAAATGTTGTAATACCAGAGATGACCAGTGGGTGTCTCCCTACTGTATGTTATTTTTGTGCTTCTCAGTGTTATATAAATACTTGTGGGCTCCGATTTCCAAAAGCATCTAAAATCATCTTTGACTCTCTGAGATGATCTTAACTTCCTGTGTTTTTTATTGTTGTATTGTGATGCATCTTTGACCTGAAAGTAGATGAAGTTCCACTTGGATTTTGACTGTTCTCAGGTCAGAGAAATGCTTGAATAACACATATTATAGGAGGCATTGTCCTTTAATGCCAAGATGCATTTGGTAAACGTAGCCTGAGTTAAGCTAAAGCATCACTGTTACTGTACTGCAGCTTCAGCTGGCAGAAAGAAAAACAGATAGCTACAGAAGCGCCCTTCTCTCCTCCATCAAACACACAAACCCATAGGCTCACATGACAAAGACACGTACACAATCAGCTCTTTCCCCTCTGTGGCTGCCCCAGATCATCATTCATTATTTCCGCCCTCAAGGCATTGAACAGCAATTTCCCAAAATCCTAAATATCCTACATGTTTCAATCTTCTAGTGCTGTGATTCAGCCTGATGTGGCCCTCACAGAGGACGGGTTCAGTCTCTAGATGCAGTCATATCTTACAGAATTCTCCCCCCTGGACAAGATGAAATTATATTTTTCACCTTTCCACCATGTGAGGGTTGATCAGAGACTCAGTAGCCTGGCGGTGTGAGAGTTATTTTTAGGGCTGGTGCAAATTTCTCACAACTATTCACATAAAAACACAAAAAGACATTGACACACACACACACATCAAGGCGCTGCTCTGGTGCTGATCTTTGTTGCCTTTCCTTAAAGCCAGCTGACTCCTCCTCGTCCTCGTCCTCCTCCTCTTCGCCCTCCTCCTCCTCCTCTTCCTCCTCTCACCCCCCTGTGGTAAGGCCAATGGTACGCTCCGACGGTAACCTCGTCCGCCTCCCTACCTCCTCCACCATCCCTCCATCCCTCCATACTTCCATCCCTCCTTCTGCTACGCCATCCATGGTATGATCCAAAAACTTTTGGCTTCTCATCCGTCCTGTCCTCTCTCCTGTGTCGCTCCCGCTGTCATCTTCTGCAGCATGTCCAGAGTAAAATTAATGTAGCTGTTGTTTGTACTTTTACATGTTTTTATATATGTGTGTGTGTGTGGTGAAGGACACTGTATTGTGCAGGCAGAGTGTAACTGGAGTCTTGTGACTTTCCTTGAGTGGTTATTGTTTTTGCCATGGTGCCCGTTGCCCCCACACCTCCCCCATGGCTTGCAACTTGCTCCCCCTTCCCTTATGGGTGTGATATCTTTAGTGCTTCTTCATGAGTGCAAGCCATCATGGTCACGCTATCACGCTGTCTCTCTTCCTTTTCACTCTTCTCCACTGGCCTCCTGTCTATCTATCTGTCTATCTTATCTTTCTGTGAATCAGTCTATTTGTTTGGATGTATCTGAATAATTCAAACTATTCTTCATATTCAGACTCTCTCTCTCTCTTTGCTTTCTCTCTGTTACACTTACTGTCACTGTACCTCTCCCGCTCACTGCCCCCACTCTCAATGGTGCAATGGTCCCCCCTGTGGTCCAGTTGTGGTATTACATGCAGTGCAGCATTTTGACTTTCACTCCTAAGAAGGATTTGTCATTTTCTGCATATCTGTCAGTGGAGTTTGGGACAACTCATGTCTTGGGTTACTTGTCAACACTACAGCTTCACCATGAAAATGTGACATCTACCTTTAAAAAGTCGCCAAGCAGCTTCCAGGTGTCCTAGATAAAATAGATTAACACACTTTATGTTGGTAATTTTCCTGTTTTTCATTTATATAGAACATTTTAGGAGACAAGGTGGGTTATTTCTCTACACTCTTGAAAAGTAACATTTGACATCTGTTATCCCAAACTGCAGTAAGATGTGTGGAGAATGGCTCGTTCTTTTTAGGAGCACACTGTGTTTTCTCTGTGGGATTAGCATAAAGAATTGATGGCCTCTTGGAAAAACACAAATGGCATGAAACAGATTTAGAGGTCAGATATGATGTTGTTGAGCTTTTAGGGTCACATTTAATTACCAGGCAGGTGTAGTAAGGAACTGCTGTGGTTGCATTGTTATGGTGCTTCTTTGTGGTCAAGTTTATTTTATGCATACTGTTACTGAGAAAGTTAGATGTTTTATTGACCTTTTTTGTTAGCTTTTTTGCGTTATTGTTACTGCTGCTATTGTTCCTGATGATGGCTGCTTCACCTGACCCATCTGCTGTTTGCAGTGTAATTGTGAATAATATACTGGGTCCTTAGTTGCTGTATTAACTGCATCATGCTTTACACAAGTCCTGATGTTGCCTTTGTTTTTCCGCCTTTTTGTCCCTGAGAATGAGCAGCAGCGGCATGAATAAATAAATCAGTATTAGAATAGCACTCAGCGAGATGGCTGAATATTTCATTATGGAGTTATTTCCTGTGGATGAGTACTGGGACAATAGACAGTTAGAAAGCTACAGTGCCTCTCAAGCTTGCACTTCAGAGCTCTACTAACGCATATTTTAAATAAACTGCAACTTTACAAAGTATACAAAATAATAGCAATGCTGCATGTTATTGCAAGAAGCTTAGCAAATAAAATGATTGCAGGGGTGAAAACAGTTTCTAGAACATCGTAGTAAAAAAAAAGTAAAGATGAAGAGATTAACCACCCGTGGAAATATTATTTTTTTAACCTGGCAGTGGCTGAATTAGGCAGTAATATCTTTGGATCTTTGTAAGTCATCTTTGGATTGTGTCTCCGGGTGGCCAGTTGCTCCGTGACAGACAAACAATTAGCCTGCCTGCATGATTTATTGAAACAGGAATCAGCCTGCAGGCTAGGATTTCTGTACTGTATCTGTTGAGAATTGTTATCAGTGATTTATGAAGGAGCTTGCCTCTGTCGATGGAAATCTCTGTGGCCTGGTCTCAGCTATTAGACTTGTACCGGTGCAGAGAAAAGTAAGTCTTTCAGCTGAGTAGAAAGTATATTAATGCTTGTTTGATTAATGTCATTGCAAGGCTGGATTAACCTGTAATAGGTTATAAAAACAACATCCAAGAGTGCGTTCTTCACCTTGATTATGACAGCACTGAGGTGAGGTACAGGAGACAGCATTATGAGAAAACTTACAGGTTTTGAAGTGTCAGTAATGTGTCTTTAAATGCTGCAAAATAACTTTGAGTAGTTGCACAGTTGGACGTATCTATTATTTTAAGAAGCAGGTGTATTTTTAGGAAGCTGATAGAAGGTTTGTGGATCTCTTTGTTGCCAAGTGATTTTTCCATGAAGCCAGAAAAAAAAAGCATGATTGCCCGATTCTCTCCCAGATCTCTTTTGTCAGTTGATTTTGATGGGATTTTGTAGGACGCAGATATCCATTTATTAACTCAGTGTGTATGTGTGTGTGTGCGTGCGTGTGCGTGCGTGTTATACATATTTGCATCCACATGTATCTGTGGGTGGGAATATGCATATGAATGTTACTTGTACGTCTGTGCGTGCCTGTGTTTGTACGTTCATCTTTACCTGTGTGTGTGTACGTGTGTGCGTGTGTTTCCCTCCCTTACCTATCTGCATGTGTCCCCCATGCGTCCTGTGTTTTTTTTTCTAAAAAAACACCAAACCCCACCAAAAGGGACTGCAGAACT
Source organism: Serranus cabrilla (assembly GCA_903364295.1). NCBI lineage: Eukaryota > Metazoa > Chordata > Actinopteri > Perciformes > Serranidae > Serranus > Serranus cabrilla. Next base: position 228,421 of record CAFUXE010000553.1, on the reverse strand, counting down.
CTGAAGAGAACGCCAGGATCTCCATCACCTTCTTCCGGCTGTTCCGCGTGATGAGGCTGGTGAAGCTGCTGTCTCGCGGGGAAGGGATTCGGACCCTGCTGTGGACCTTCATCAAATCCTTCCAAGTGAGGGGAGAACCGGACACAACATGCTAGAGCAGGGGGTTGGGTTTACACAGGACTGAAATGATGGAGGGAAAGTGGAGCTTTAACCCTAATGTGACCCAGAATAGAGCCCTTTTTGGAGGCCATTGTGCGATTTTTACTACATTTCACCGCAGAGTTTATAACAGATTTTCTTGTAAGTGTAACCCCAAAGTTTATTTGCCACATGTAGTTATAAATATGACGATCGGTTTACTAAAATCAGCCGAAAATGTGATTATCTGCTGTATAAATCCAGAATAGGATAATCTAGGATTATTAATATTGTTAAAATCATAATGTAATTTCAGATCTGAGTCACATGGGGCTAAAGAATATCCTTGTTCTTGTGTAAATCCAGCCTGATTGAGTCTCACAAGCCACCTCTCCTTTCCTTACCTCCTCCCTCCTCGTCTCCACCTCCTGTTTTGTAAAGAAATCACAAGGGTGGGACATCGGGACAGTTTAGTCTAGGAGGAAAAGAAAGAGGGATGGTGTGAGGTAACGGAGAGGAGGTTTAGGAGTCTTGTTTCAGAGGCAGGGAGGGATGTAGGGAACATGAAGCTGGGAAACAGGCAGGAACTCAAGAACCTTAACCAGCAAACTATTTTCTTCTCTTTTCTACTCATCTGTCCTCTTCTTCCTCCACTTCTACTTCTACTCCCTTTTTCCTCCAACACCCTACTACTAACCCCTGAAAGCTCACCATTCCCTGTAGGCGGGTTTAAGCAGTAGATAAGGTTAACGAAGCACTCCACCAAAAAATGAAATCATTTGATAGAGAGTTTCGGGGAAATGAAAATAATCTGTTCTCTCTCTTGTGTTAATTGAGACGGGCCTCTTCATGTTTCAGTACAGTCACGGAAATTTGAAACATTGGTGATACAGCAAAAACCAGGACTTTCAAATCAGCACTTCTCTTTGAATTATTACTGTACTTAAAGGGGAACTTCAGTGTGTTTCAACCTGGATCCTATTTTACCACGTTCTTGTTTCTAAGTTCCTAGTGGGGACAACAATTTCTGAAATTGCTCCAGTAATGAGTGTGAATTTAAAGAATTCATCTACATTGTCAAAATCAGCTACGAAATTGAAAATCTTGTTTACATAACTGCTACACTTTCTTTACTCAAACACAACCCTCTTCATGGCACTTCTTTCTATGACTCTCACTCACTGTTACTGTTAATTAAAAAAAGTTTTTAATGTTGTAAATGTTGTTTTTCATGGTAAATTTTGACCTGAAAAGTAACTAAAGCTGGCAGCTAAATATGGTGGAGTAAAATGTACAATATTTGCCTCAAAATGTTGTGGAGTAGAAGTTTAAAGTTACATAAAATAGAAATGCTCAAGTAAAGTACAAGTACCTGAAAGCTGTACTTAAGTACTTGAGTAAATGTACTTAGTTACATTCCACCACTGAGGCCCAGCAGCTGCAGTGCTCATGCTCAGTACTGGACCAGTTTTAAAACTTGTTGTTCCCACGAGTCACTTACACTCAAAACCATGAGAAAACAGGTACCCTTTATCCTAATTTCATTAATCAGTGGATTACTCTACATATTATAATCAACTGTTACTTTTTAATGTATTCATCATGATTTGGCCCCGCCCTCCCAGTCACAGGGGTAATGTTAGCCAGGAGCTTAGTTCCACACAGTCCAATCTCACCTTAGTCTCAGGTGTTTGAAAACGGAAAAAGGCACTTGTTGCCATGTTTGCTTCATTTCCAAAACACTGGGACTGGACTCCTGGCTAAACTCAGAGAGCAGTTTGTATTTTACTGAGCTTTTTCACTCCTAAGTCAGATGATTTGTCCTGGATTGTTTTTGGTGTTGTGCCACACAGGGCTGCAGATCAGTTCACTTTCACTTCATAAAGAACCAGCACATGTTTCATACTGCACCTGCTAATTTAGAAAAGAAAGAAATACACGTGTGTGGTTACTTTTTCACAAGAATTTCCCAGACTAATTGGATGTGTGAGATTTGAATGAAAGTGAATGGACTCCAGCCTTGGTGCAGGATAAAGCTGTAGACGACTTGTTACTAAAGTGTCTCTCTCCTCTTTAGGCTCTGCCCTACGTAGCTCTCCTTATAGTGATGCTATTCTTCATATACGCTGTCATCGGCATGCAGGTAAGCTGCTGTCTCGTCACCTTGTTTCCCTCCCTCTGTTGTGTTTTCTTCTCTCTCCCTCTCTCCTCCAGCTGGCCTCCATCCTGTGTCTGTCCTCCGAGAGTCTTGTCATGCAGAGTTCCTGTTCGGTCACGTCGTCCCTCTCTTCTCCACTTCTCTTCCTCTTCTAGCTGTTGCTAGTCTTTGTCTCTCCTCTCCCTCCTCCTTGTCCCTCCTACAAGCTGTTAAAGTGTTTGTATCACTGATGATGAGAGGGACAGCGGCCTCTAATTTTGAGAGCAATCACTTCCTCCTGTCAATGCTGACGTCATATCCTGTGTGCTGTGACTACTTCCTTCCCCTCCTGTGCAGATGTTTGGTAAGATAGCGCTGCGGGACAACACGCAGATCAACAGGAACAACAATTTCCAGACGTTCCCTCAGGCAGTGCTGCTGCTCTTCAGGTGAGGAAGATGACTGCGCTGCTCATTTTCTCTCTCATCTTCCAAATTCTTCTTCTTGTTCATCGTTTCAAAAGTCAACGTCTTCTGCTCTTTAGACATCAGCATTCTGCCGTTCTCCTTTAAAGTTACATCAACAACAATAATTTTCTTTTTCCCTTTTTGATCTCTTATATTTTCTCTCTTCCATTTACTCTGAAAAGCATTTTATATTTTACATTAGAGGTTACCACTGACATTTTATGACAGCAGCGGGTTAATTAAATGCCAGGATATCTGTAAATGTCAAGAAGACTCTGTGACTTGACTCCGCACAAGAGCCAATGTGGGATAATGTTTTGTCATTTTGTACCATGAGACCATGTTTCTGCCACCATGCCAGAAGTCAAACAGTTCTAATATATAACACTGATCCCCATTATATCAACAAAGATCTGACATAGATTCACCACTTACTTAGCAGCATATCAGTGCTATCTGCCCACCTGTATGCTGGGTATTTAGCTGATAATTGTTGCAGACACCTTCTCCAGTTGTCAGGACATTTAAGGGCCTGGATCCATCTCAGAAACCTCTCTGTCCTTTGTGGTTGCGTTGATGGTAAGATTCCATGCAGGGGACAAAAAACACAGAAACTGAAAGGATAGATGAGATATGATAAATTATGTTCTGGTTTTGCAACCACTTTATCATTTTTCGAGTCATTTTGCCACAAAATCACAAAAAGCATCTCTTCTATTTATTCATATTCTATGTACTGACCCCTTCATGGAATATATCATAGCAATGAGCTTCCATTCAGAGAGACGGGATTCTTGGATACTTCATACTGTTGTGTAATTTAGAGTCCATGCTTGATAAATAAAATAAAAGCCCACAAAAATGATCACAGTTAGGAAGCCAAATAGTACTGAAGTATTCAGAATGGAAGACAGTAGGCGTTTGGATAAGGTCTTATAGGAAATAACTTTGCTGTTGCTCTGTATATTCTGTGTATCAGGATATAATTATGTGATTGTTTTTTTAGTCTTTATGGTTTTCACACTAACACTTGTGCTTATGTGTGTGTGTTTGTTTTTATGTGTCTGCCTTTCTGTCTTTGTATCTATGTGCGTGTGTTTGTATTTGCTTGTATGCACGTATGCATACATGCACGCATTCATGCGTCTGTGTGCGTGTTAATGCATAAATGCACATGTGCCGCCCATGCTGGTTTCATGGGTGCACACATGCACACATCTATGCATGTACGTGTATTTCTAATGTATCTGTATATTTTTGCATGCATATCTGTGTCAACGTGTGTGCATATTTGTGTGGGTGTGTGCATGCATGTCTATCTATCAGATGTGCAACAGGTGAGGCATGGCAGGAGATCATGCTGGCATGCTCGCCCAATCGGCCGTGTGAGAAAGGATCAACCAATGAGAACAACTCGGCCCACGAGGACTGTGGGAGCCAGTTTGCCATCATTTACTTTGTCAGCTTCTACATGCTCTGTGCCTTTCTGGTGAGTACATGGAGAAAATCTGATTTTTAATGTTCCTCTTTTAAATAGCTTTGATAAGATTAGCAATCACACATAATCAATGACTGTTAGGGAATATGAAATATCTCTAAGGCTTAGGGGAGCAATACAAAAAGAATATGTATTTTAAAGGCTAAGACAATAAATGTGGAACTATAAAGAGGATTAGATGAAATAATTAGTGCATACATTTTTAAAATGTGGAAATACTATACAGTGAAATAAATAAAGAATACCTTATTGTGGAAATATGAAGACAAAATATAAAAGAATAATCAGAAGTATTTTTGCTGTACAGTTTTTGCTGTATTTTTATTTGATATTTATGAAAAAAGATATTTGTAATTATTGCAATTATTCTTATTCTTTTACTTGAAGTGGAAACTTCAAACCAGTGCATGATAAAGGGATAAAATATATTTGAATTGCATTATTTGACTGATTCCTTAATCTCCACAGATCATCAACCTGTTTGTGGCCGTCATCATGGACAACTTTGACTACCTGACACGTGATTGGTCGATCCTGGGGCCGCATCATCTTGATGAATTCAAGAGGATCTGGGCTGAATATGACCCAGAAGCAAAGTAAGTTTACAGAGAATTAACTGCAGCATGTCAGCCAAATGATTTATTATTCATCTGCAGAGGTTGTGTAGGGAGTCAATACAATGTGACGCCTGTTTCCAGGGGGAGGATAAAGCACCTGGATGTGGTGACTCTGCTGCGGAGAATCCAGCCTCCCCTCGGCTTTGGAAAGCTCTGTCCACACAGGGTGGCCTGCAAGGTAAACACACACACACACATGGTCTTGCAAATACCCGAACATGGTGTACAGGCTGCAGAAAATATACATAATATTTAATCAGGCTTTCAAATTCAAGTATTCAGAATTGTCACTGCTACTATTTTTAAACCACTCTATTTGCCAGGTGTGATAAATATACAGAGATGTGTCTTTGTGGTATCAGTGTGATGACATATTGACAGCTCATAACACCTTCCGCAGTGACTCAAATGGCACGTTGACAACAGATCGCACAGAGAAAATATTTGAGATATTTAGACATTGACATCTCTCTAGAGCAAAATTAGTAGTGACCGTTGTGTCGAACCACTGTCACTCATTTTCAACTAACTGTCAGCTGCCAATAGATGCTGGCAGCTAACAGTTTGCACAGGAAATGAACCTGTTTGATTAAAAAACAAAAAACCTAAACATAGCGTTTTATCTCCTGTAGCGCCTGGTGTCGATGAACATGCCTCTGAACAGCGATGGAACAGTGATGTTCAACGCCACGCTGTTCGCCCTGGTCAGAACTGCACTCAGGATCAAGACAGAAGGTAACAGACACACACATGAACGCTCTAACGTCGTTGTACACACACATACACCTGAAAGCTGCCCAGTACACCCACAGTCTGATCTAATGGCAAGTAAGCAGCAACACTGGAGCAGTTAGGGTGGAGTGCCTTGCTCAGTTTTTACTTTTCTTGCTCAGACTTTTCCTGCTAACTGGTGTCCAGTTATTGGCCAGCTCCACAACTCTTTTGTTATTACCAATATGGTCTCTGATCCTGATACTTCACTCCAGATTCCGATGATTAGGCTAAAACAGTGCTAAATGTACTTTGGGCATTAGGGTGTTAATTTGACTGCAATGCGTGAAAACAGCTCTATGTATAACAGCTTTATGGTAACCACATCTTTTATTGCAGGTAACCTGGAGCAGGCCAATGAAGAACTTCGGGCAATAGTAAAGAAGATCTGGAAGAGAACCAGCATGAAGCTCTTGGATCAAGTAGTACCCCCTGCTGGAGGTATGTATACTCTGCAACAGTTTCATACTCTGACAATCTAACAATAAACACACACTCTGAGAAGGTGAATGCTAAATTTGTGATTACATTTTCTGTTATTAATTTGACCAAAGCATCTGCATCTGAAAATGACTGTAAGCATTAATCTAACGTGACTAATATTTTTGTAATTTGCAGATGATGAGGTCACAGTCGGGAAGTTCTACGCTACCTTCCTCATCCAGGAATATTTCCGCAAGTTTAAGAAGAGGAAAGAACAAGGGCTGGTGGCCAAGGTGGCCCCCAAAACTGCCCTTTCTCTGCAGGTACATAAACATCCAGAGGTTCTGTTTACCTTTGATTATAAAAGTAGAATAATTATAGTAGGCTTTTTGTAATGAATTAACAGAAAGAAAAGGTTTTGATGTCTTGACCACAAAATAAACATATGGGTCACTGTGTTATTCCATGTAAGTGCAGCACTTCAGTGTGTTTGGTCTGTGTGTAGGCGGGCCTGCGGACATTGCATGACATTGGTCCAGAGATTCGGAGGGCTATCTCTGGAGACCTGACCGTGGAGGAGGAGCTGGATAAAGGCCTAAAGGAGCCGGTGTCGGCTGCATCCGAGGACGATATCTTCAGGGTAAAGGTTGGATACACACACCCTCACTCACTCTCCAGAGAGAGAGAGCGAGAACGAGAGAGAGAGAGAGATGATCAGCGCCCAGCTTGAAGCCATATTACTGCTCCATGCACATACACAGACATGCTTGCATGTGCTCAGAGGTTCAAAAAGACATTTAAATTCCTCATCCTCACCACATAGCTTTGCTACCAATCACTGCAGATACTGAACTGAAGTTTAATACTTGGTCGTATGCATTTTAGAAGCACATCAAGTTGCCACAAATTGCAAATGAAGAGCAACAGTTGAGCACTGTAACCGTAAGCCTCTGACATTAACGTTACACACACACATGCACACTTCTTCGCTCAAGGGTGAGTTATGCTAGTTATCCACATTCATTTTCAATGTTTTTGCCACATTCATGTACTTTGTTTGGTTTACTGCTGCAATTTTATACTTTTATGAAATGAAATAGCTGGTTTTAATTATTTTTAAGCAGCACAGTTTAACTTTAAGAGATTTAATGCCTGATTCATGCAGTCGCATAACCATTCAGCTCCCATGTCAAATGCACCACGGTGTATCAGGGCCATTGAAGGTAAAAAAAAAAGAAAAGGTTTTGCTGCAAATTTAACAAAAAGAACTTGGATATTCTCTAAGAAGTCATTAATTTATCATAAATGGGGCTAAAATCAGAGTATTTCCTTAAAATAAAATAATTTATATAAAAAAAGTTTTAGTAGTATGCCTTAATAATCTTAGACAATATCACAAATTTTTCTCTGATATTTACGGCTTTCATCTTAGATATTCTGAGTTTTTCTATGAATATTTGCACACATATTTAACCTTTTTTTATTTCTTATTTTTGTACTTTTGATGGCCCTAATATACCATTTTAAAAATGTACTGATTTACTGATTCAAGATTAGCTTGCCAAAACAACATTATCTTGGGTTGCTTTGCATTTCCATCTTGGCTGATTAGAGTTTTGTTGCTGCTAGCAGTGAATGTGATTATAGTACCACGTCCTTCTGACTGAGTGTTTGAGCGTAGTAAGATCTAAAAAATGTTTGACTTAGCTTTATTTTGATTTCCTGACTTTTTCCAAGATTCTCATCTTCTTTGTCATCTTTCCTTTACTCTCTCTCTCTCCCTTCTCCCTCACCCTCTGTCCTCTCACCCCACAGCGTACAGGTGGGTTGTTCAGCAACCACGTCAACTACTACAACCAGAGCGATGGCCGCGCTTCCTTCCCGCAGTCCTTTACTACCCAGCGTCCCTTGCACATCAGCCAGAAGGGCTCCCCCTGCGAAGGCGAGAGCCCGTCCCATGAGAAGCTCATGGACTCGACCACCTTCACCCCTTCCTCTTACTCCTCATCAGGCTCCAACGCCAACATCAACAACGCCAACAACACTGGCATGGTCGGGGTGACGACCCAGGGCATCAGTCGATTCCCAAGCCCGTCCATAAGCACTGTGGACGGGCACACAGGACAGCCGCTCACCCCAATCCTGCTACCAAGATCTGCATGGTGCTTTCCTCCAAAGAGGTGAGTGACGGCCGGACACAAGGTCACATCTGGGTCAAGTGTTTAACATGTTTTCCTCTCGCTCAGTTGGTGTTTCTGAGTCTTTTTCCTTTGCTATATTACAAGCTCTAGAACTGAGGCAAGAATTATTAGTCTGTCTTTCATTTTCCGACCGTCAGCACGGATATTAAGCTAGTCAGTAAACATAATAAACAACATACAGACATAAATGGTTCTTCTATTTCCTTCACTTTCTTTTTCCTTCCTCCTCTCTTTCCCTGTCTTTTGTCTCTCGTGGCAAGCAGGACGTGTTTTTATGACACCCTCATGCGGTATGTTGCCAGGGGACAGAGAGAGAAAGTGTATGGTGTGTGTGTGTGCGTGTGTGTGGTGTTAGTCCCCTAACTGCGTGCAAAAAGGTTTCATAATGCTACATAAAATGGCGTTGCTGTCAGAGTGCTATAGTGAGATTTGCTATGCACATGATGCTTTAGTTGCTATAGCAGAAGCCGGGCTCAGTGCTGCTACTATAAAACCTGCTACCAAAGCCGTGGATAGGCTGTTTGGTGCAACAAGGCCAAACCTTTCCTATCAAAGGCTCGTACTGCTGCTGTTTGTGTGGCAGGTCTGGGTTAGAAAAAATACCTGTTTTCTGTCCTATGTTCGGCTCTCTGTGTTATGAACTTTGCTCTTGATATTAATGATTCCTTGGGGATGATTTCTAGTGTTTTTAGTGGTTCCTCACAGTTTAAGTAGCATCAAAATTGTACACAAGAAATATCTAAGGTCTAAGGTCTAAAAAGATGATATTCACTGAGTAAACACCTGCTCCCCAGAGGATGAACAAGTTCCACATGTTAAGCTTTGCACTCACGAAATAACAAAATCTATGAAATTATATCAAAAGTCATAATCAAACATAATTATTTTGGTCAATATTGAGGTCACGGTTATTTAACACCAATATTCAATTACTTTGGAAACATCATGCATGTATTCTTCTTTTTAAATATAGATTATCTTGAACTGTGTAATATAATTTAACTGAACAATATTCATTTAGAAAAAGTTTAATGTTAAAGAAATTAGCTAAATAAACAATATATGCATTTAATTGAATAACATAAAAACACATTTGATCAAAATAAATTAGATCAACTATATTGTAACATTAGTGCACTGGAACACTGGATTTACAGCACAAGACAATATGGGAGCATCATTGACTAATTTAAAGAGGCACAATAATTATTTCATGTTATATTATTGTCTGTAAAATGTTTTGATCCTAGAAGTCTTTGAGACATTACGGCCGTAGTTAATTAGAGAGTTAAACTCATTCTCTGCTGCTGTGTAGAGACAGTAAGTGATGGAGAACTAAGTGCTCCAGTACAAAGAAAAGTACAGTATAAGCTTTCCGAAGCACTTTCTCTTCGGATTTGCTTGATTCAGTGACAGAATAATGCTGCCAAGTGGAGTGAGCTTCATCAAACCCATTCACAACAGCCAGGCTTTAATAAATGCTGTTCTAACCCAGAGTGCGCTGTGGAGCAGCTTAAATAGCTGTGGATTAAAGGGGCATCTCGACATTTAGAAATTTGATTTAGTTTTTCTTCACCAGGCAGTTTTTTGCGTAAGTAAAGTAATCATCAATGTTAAAATAATGGATATTACTAAGTGCAAGCTAAGCAGTTTGTTGTGATGTTTTGTTTTTTATGAGTTATGTTTTTTTTAGAGCCATTACAAGATTGTTTTGGGGAGGTGAGAAACTATCTAGTGAAGAAGAAAAGATTAAACTTCAGATGTCAGGATGTCTCCTTGAAGCTTAAGTCTGGAGTATGAAACAGATGTGGACTGATAGGATGGCAAGACATCTTTGGAATACAAAGAAAATGCAAATGCAAACACTCAACACAGATTCTACGATTAAGACTTTCTTGTGTTGCTGCGAACAAAATCCTATGCAGGTTCGTGGACTGTAGGTGCTGCATCCACTTTCTTGGAGATGAGTAGAAAGGACAGCATCTGATTCCAGGACTTTATTGGCTTTCATTTTAAATGATGAGAACAGCACAAAATGTACCTGTTTAATTTCCCACTGGGCCTAGATTATAATACTGGTCTGTTACCAGCCATTATGTTGTCCGTCCCAATCTTTGTTTTTTAAAGATGTCTGCTCTTCAGTCGTGCTATCAGTTTCTCATATTCCAGGTGTTGCCTTTTGATGCTTTTTACAGTTTTGCTTTAACAAATAGTTGTAATTCCTAGTGCTTCACCAGCTCCTTTTCCTCTAGCTTTTCATTTTCTTCTTCTTCCTCCTCCTCTCTCCTTCTCCTACAAGCCTCAGTGGGTTTTCTCTGTCTCTGCTCCGAAGCTTCTCACCAAGTTTTTCTGCTAATCAGCCGCTTCTTTTTTTTTCTGTCCGTTTATGTTTGTGTCTGTCTGCCTATTTTGTCTACTTGTTTTTCCATTTGTGGTCTCCGTTTTGTTCATTTTCTTCGTTTTGGTTGTGTACTTGCTTGTTCGTTGGTAGCTCGGACTCAAGTGACAGCCGTCTGCCAATCATCCGAAGAGGCGAGGGGTCAACGGAGGAGACGTATGATGAGAGCTACGCCGATGACAGAGAGTACCACGAGGAGGACCACTCACTGTCCTCTGACATGTACTGCTGGAACAAACACACACGTCATTTTCATCTCTACGTTTTATTGGTTTTGGAGTGTGTCTTTTATTAAATTATGCTCGTGTTAATCTTTAGGCTGGTGTCTTATGACGAAACATGTAAGCAGCTGACTCCCATGGAGGGAGGAGAGGAGGTAGACGACCGAAGAGGAGGAGGAGGGTGGCAGTCTCCCAGGAGAGTCTTCCTCTGCCCCACTTCTCTGGGTGAGTAGACATGCACGGATAAACATCTTTTCTATAAAACAAGTCGTTTTAATACTAGAATACAGGGCCTATCTTTCCTATATTGTACTCATTTTTACATGTCGTGTCAGGGCGGAGATCATCCTTCCATCTGGAGTGTCTCAGAAGACAGTCAAGGCCAGACGTCTCCCAGAAGACGGCTGTACCGCTTCACCTTGTACATCATCAGGTAGAAGATGTCCACAGTATAAACACAAACATCCCCTCACACTCGGGTGCACATAGACAGGTTGTAAACACATAATGTGAAATCCCTGCCGTGCTGTGTTCTGCAGACATAATCTCCTCTTCCTGCTCCTCTCTCACTCCGTCTCTCTGCTCTGTCCTCCTCCAGGCTCTGGCAGTCGCAGGGTTGAGTCCTCTGCTAAGAAGGAGTCACTCACCTACCCTCTTCAGCCGGCTGTGCTCCTCGCCTCCAGCCAGTCCCACAGGTATGCTGCATCATCTGCACACATCAAAGGCCAAAGAGCTGTTTGTCAAGAACTGGCAAAGGTTTAGCTTTAAATATCCTGAGCAAGCGCAGTTATACCTTTATTTAAAGGAGCAGTGTGCAGGATTTAAAGGATATTTGCTGGTGGTGGAATATAATGAAGTATATTTACACCTCATAACAGTATATTAAGTAGTTAGAATGAGCCCTATCTGAACTAAATTAAAACACTGCTTATATAACTGTATCAACACAAATAAACTAATGATATATTTGGGATAGATATATAAAAATCTGAGTGAGGCCATTCTGCACAATGAGTACTTTTACTTTTGATACTTTAAGTACATTTTAATGCTGATACTTTTGTACTTTTACTTAAGACTGCAGTTTTACTTAAGGGATCTGAATCCTTTTTATAGGATATATTTTATATTCAGAACCATGTTTTAATTAATGTACAGTCACCTGAAATCTGTAACCTCAGTGCAAGATGCCACTAAATCCTACACACTGCTCCTTTAAAGAGGGATAAACAGGTCACTGAATGCAGAGCAGTGAATTTAAACGTGCATATTGTTCTTGTTGTGTTGCTGCTTTGTCATTTGAGAAAGGTTTCTTTTTCTAATAACTGCTCCTCTTGTCTTTATTTCTAGCTCAAGGCAGCGATGCCTCCTACCAGCGAGTGCCCTCTCTGAGGTTAGAGGGCTCCAACTCCCATGAAAAGCTCAATACCAGCTTGCCCTCTGTCAACTGTGGGCCCTGGTAAGACCAAGTACCTTAAAAAGAACAGTTACAAGCCTCAGTGTCCAAGTAGCAGCTATGATGAAACTGTAGGAGTAGTAATAATAATAATACAGATTTTAATTGGTCCTAGGTATAGTGACAGTAATGGGAACAGCCGGGTGCCCAGTCCTAGCCAATCAGTGTCCAATCAAAGACCACCACGGCCGGTGTCGCTCACAGTGCCCTCGCTACTGGGAAAAGACTCCAGCTCACTGTGTCACGGCAGCGCAGGCAGTCTGGTGGAGGCGGTGAGTGTGTGAGCTGTACAGGTGGGAGAAGGTTAACTGGAGCTGAAACAATCCTCAGCTGTGACGATTTCTTTATCTTTCTTTGTCTCCATTGGGTTACTGGATAAATCTGAAGGGTTCTTATTATGTTTTGTTACAATGTTTTGTGAAATATTTAACAATTTTACCTCCTTGGGTCTTAAAACTGTAATTAGGTTAGGTTTAAGGATAAAATGTATGTTTGAAAGAAGCCCTTTAATGTGCAGATTAAATCTCCAATGAAAATATATAGTAATAGTTGCAGCCATTTATATTCCGTCTTTTTCCTACTATATTAAAGTTTACTTTTCTCTCCCACGGCCTCCATTCCATCCCAACATTCCTCTCCGCCCGTTCCTTTCCTCCCCAGGTGCTAATATCAGAGGGTTTGGGTCATTTCGCCCAGGACCCGTCGTTCATCGAGGTGACCAAAGCCGAGTTGGCAGACGCATGCGACATGACCATTGAGGAGATGGAGCATGCCGCCAACAACATTCTCAACGGCAACACTTCTGCGAACGCCACATCCAGCACCTCCTCCACCTCCCAGCACAGCCCCAACGGCAACCTCCTCCCCTTCCAAACAGCAGCAGCAGCAGCAGCAACAGCAACAACGCACAGGGACCGAGCGGTCAGCGAGGGCGGGGAAGAGGCCGGAGGAAGCAGAGGCTCCGTCCACGGACCGTCCTCAGTGGAGGAGCGGCAGGAGCTGCTAGCAGGTGGCAGGGGACAAGAAGAGGAGGAGGAGGAGGAGGAGGAGGAAGAGGTGGAAGGGAGGGAGGAGGGGCAACACAGAAGCTCGGTTGTGATTGGAGGAGCGCGGCAGAGGAACAGCGGGCTGTTGGAGGACGAGGATATGGAGTGTGTGACGAGTTTGTAGGAGTCAGACTGACGGGTTCCATTGGCCAACTGGCCCCTCTGACATCATCAGAGACTGACGCTTGTCAGTGCTGGGTAACAGCGCCGCGGCTGGCTCTGTCTGTCCCCGCCCCTCTCACACACACACACTGTCTGCCTCTCTGCCAGACGTAACCGCTCTGGACAATGGCGGCCAGTGACGCAACCTTAAACACCTGGTTATTGTTGGTTTCTATAAGTTTGTATGTGCGTGAATGTTTGTAGTCAAGTATACTTCACTATACTCTATACTATCTGAGTGTATGCTTGTGTGTGTGTGTGTGATCTATGATTTTCTCTATTTGTACGTATGCGTGAGTGTCTGAGTGTGTCTCTAAAGTGCCTCACAGTTTTTTCATGTCCTCAAAGTGTGAAGAGCAGAGAAGTAGAGACAAGCGAGGGGAACGTGGGGATGAAGGAAAGGCAGAAAGGAAACTACAGAAGCAGGAAGTCCTTATAGGGATTTCCTGCTGTCGACATAGTGTGTTTATTGTTTTCATTTCCTACGCCTACTTTGGTGTTGTGTTATTGTTGTTTGTCTGGCCGCCATGAAGCCAGGTAGGGGACAGCAGACCAGCTTGTAGGGGGGGTCAGTTAAGGATTTCAATCTGACCGCACCCACTTGTGGTCAAAGGTCAACTCCTCCTTCTTGGTTCACTGATGATGAAGCGCTGTATTGAGTCAACGGGGGCGAGGAAAACCCTGTTTGAAATCTCATTTCTCTTCCTCTTCCAAAGCAAAGGAACCTTGGAGCACAGCCCTGCCAGCCTGGGGGTGGGATTAAGGTGACACACCACCCCTAGCCAAGGGGGGGAAGGATTTGAGGGATGGACCAACAGCCACAACAGGGCTTCTGCAGGGGGCCACGGGCAGAGAGAGACACTCTCTGGCCAACAGGAAGCTAGCCAGCTCTTTTATCCGCTGGTTTATAAAACGCCAGCGAGAGACAAACTCACCTCGTCTGTCACCTTGAACTGGCTTTGCCTCCTCCGCCGCTTTTCCTCGTTTGGCCACACCCACTTCCTGCCCCCACACAGGAAATGGGAGGAGCATTTGGTGGCTAAGCAGAGACAGCGAGCCCCCTTTTTCTGCCTCATACCTCGCCGTTCCTCACTCCTCCCTCTCTCCTTCCTCCCTCCTCTTTGGTTATTCCACCATCGCTGGGTTTTTTGCTTTTTCAGCCCTCAGGAGGCGAGTGTGTCGAACAGGGCAACAGAGACGGAGGGTGGAGGAGAGAACGGGAGTGACCGATTGAGAAGAAAACAGACTCTGGGCATGGATCTACAGAGGATCTGTCCGTCAATCAACCTCACTTCCTTCTCCGAGACCCTCCTCTTCCTCTCAGCGTGGGATCCTATTGGATTTGCTGCCACACACTCTCTCTACAGACCACGCCCACTATGTATTTAACAGTTCAATATTGTGCAAAACTGGCTAGCCATGACTATTTTGTTTTATATTCATGATGTTATTGGTTTAATTTATCCTTGATTTGTTTGCACAATCGGGGTGCTGGTCTTATAAATGTATTTTTGCTCGGTTTATTTTAGGAGATTTTAAGAGGTTTTAAGTATCGAAGCAGGGCGTAGTGTTTGCGTGCGAGTGTATAACTATATTTGTGCGTGCGGGTGCGTGTCTGCGTTTTAGTACAGGATGTGTGTATGTACGAATGTGTGAGATAGCGTGTGTATCTAAAAGGGGGTCTTTCTCTCTATCAGTATGCACCTTTTACAGATTGTATCTATTTATTTATTTATTTTTCCCAGAAGAGAAAAAAATGTGTGTGAGGATGTTTGTATGTGTGCGTGCCTGTGTCCGAGTGGTTACTTATGTATTCTAAAAAGCTGATTTTAAGCCTAGACAGTAAATTAAGGTAGCATTACAAGTATGGTATTGTGTGTATGAGGGTGTGTGTGTGCGTGTGTGTGTGATAATGGGCCTCCTTAACACAGGGTTACCATGGACAGGCATGCTTCCAAAGCTTTGTGATTTCTTTAGCACGGTTTTTACTTTTTAGCCAAGCTGCAGAGTCAGAAGCCACTCTATCTTTGAAAAATTAGTCATCGCATAACTTTTCTTTATTTCTCTGTTTAGAGGTAATTAGGCGTAAGGTCTCCAGCGAGGTCAGACTGACGGTTAAGTTTACAGCGGTGATGGGTTTCGGCATTGCAGCTTGGCCGGAAGGGAACAAGCCTTTTGGGCAATTGCTGCTTTTCTTCTTTACGGTGGATGGTTGCTCTGAATGGTAGAAGCACCAACTTCGCACTGCCACAGTGACACCTCGTGAATGAACCGGGGGGTGACGCCCTGATCGCTCGGCTGTAACACACCATAAATCACATGATTTCATCATTTAATCGTACTCCAAATGAACTATTAGGGCTGGTGTACAGATGCTGCAAGACTTCTGATTCACATCTCTTTGTCTGAGGTCTGCCCATATCACAAAACATTATGATTTATTGTCATTGTTAGAAATGAAACAGCTCCCTGCCTGTAATATCACTTACTGGTAAAACTAATGATACTACAGACAGGCCGTTTACTGTCAGTTGGTAAGATGTGATAATTGTTTGGTTAAAAATAATTGGATACAGATTGAAGAGAAGTTGCGTCCTGGATGATCCTCTGGTGTGATTTTTGTTTCTTTATTTTCTTCTAATGGCTTTTAGGTAGCATGCTGACAACTTTTTACTGACCTTTCTCTATTATAGTTTGTCTCTGGATTATAGTTTAGAGATAAGATATGACCACAGGATGCCATAGTCAGTAATGGACCTCAGGCCTCAGTACATTACACGGGCACAGGTCTCACCTACAGACTGTATAAAATAGATTAATGACGCATCATCACTTCCTCAAATGAAGCCAAAATATCCTGGATGAAGGCGCTGGTGATGTCATTTGGAGCCGGTGTCTCTGTATTAGTGACTGGGTTGGTGGATGAGGTTCCACCCGTGTACCCGCCAAACTCAATCATGAGTCAATCACAGCTGTTAATTATGACATCACACCCCCTTTTATAGCATCTGAGATCTAATTAATACCAAACTTTTCTGGAAAATTTACTCTTGAACAAAAATCAGCATGATAGGAACTACCTACAATGACAGAAACCATCTTTTGGAAAAAAATGTATTTCTTACATACGTTGATGTTTTTAGCTGGCGCGTTAATGACCTGTACTGCAGCCAGCCACCAGGGGGCGATCACGATGTTTTGGCTACATGTTTGGGGGACTGTTATGTTGTCCATCTTAAATACAGTCTGTTTTCTCACCTTGGTATTGCATCTTCTCCAAAAAAAACATTCCTAATGTCAGTATCACATCCTTGGTGCCAATTGTCACATCTATTAACTTTTTCGTATTGAAAACTGAGATTATTTAAATCAGCTTTCTAAAATGTTATGTCACAAGTTATGCTAGCCACTGAAATTTTGGAAGAACATAATTGTTGCCACCAGATTCATTTTTATATATGTAGTTAAAACGTTTCCGTAAGAAAGTCACTTTTACGTGAAGGGTGGAGCATTAAAAACTCGAGCGAAAATCCAAATAAGTTACAATAGATTTTTAAATCTAATTTTAACAAACATTGAATCCCCACCCAGAGACACTATCACATGTCACCTTATAGCCATTAGTTTTAACTTTAATTTCCGATTAAAGACTAACTGCTGAGCTCTCATTCCTACATGTTAAGCAGAGCAGGTTTGTGGCAGGGAAGGGTATGCATGAACACACTGCCATACACTGCATCCTGTGCCAGTAACAGACTTCTGACATTATTATGCAAACTAAATGTGAATGTTGAACATGTTTTTAGTGGCAGTGCTGTTGTTGTTTTGTGGTTATGATCATACTGCAAACCCTGAAGAAGTCTGTGTTGTCAAAGGAATACCCTCCCTGACATGTTTTCTTTTCACTTCTTTTTCCTTTGGCCTCATATAACATCTTCTTTCATTCTCTCAGTTATTCTTACAGCACCTCATTCAAATAGTACTTCTAATTGAGATAACTTGGTACCATAAGCTAACAGACTACTTTTCGGCTAGTGGCTCACATCAGTTTCCGTATAAGCTGCTTTTTTTTGTCAGACTTAAGTGTTTGGAAAGCAGATTTAGGTATGCTCAAGCATGTTAATGTGTGTGCAGGGAAGCATCTGGGATCAGTTTTCATCTTGAAGTTAGCACAATCTCACTTTGTGCTTTGGTTTCTGCTCCCACTCGTTATTGGATCAGCCCTGGCAAAGTTGATTTAACCCCCAGTATAAAAGATATAATGAGTAGGTTGGTAACTAATTATTTATGCTGATTTTCTTGATAAATTTAATGATTTCTAAATCCTCTATAATAAATGTAATCAGCAGGCATTTGAATTGTAAAGTAGCAGTTTTGTATCCAATTTGCAACAAAAGAGCCAGCGAGTTTGTCTGCTTTCTACCAACCAGTGAAACAGTTACAGTGAATGTTACTCGCTCAAGGTCGTTTCCATAAGAAACCATGTAACAAATTACAACAATAATTACTTTAATAAGGCAATTAATTATCCAAGACAGAAAATGCCAAAATAAAAAATAAATAATCAAATTTAGGGAAATAAATTTGGCCGGGAATGCAAAGAAAAAATAATACAAAATAGATTAAAACATTTTTTAAATGGGTTTAAAAATATATTTTAGATAAATAGAAAATACATTCAAAAATAAATAAACAGTAGTATTATATTAGGGAAGTTAAATAGCTACAAAAAATATTTATGGCACATTTATTTTAATTAATTAATGCGGCACATTTATTGGCATTAAATTTGTAAATATTTTTTTATTTTGGCAGTTTCCGTCCTCTGTAATTCTCAGACTTGACCAAACTAAAATTAGGATTGGAGGATTTCCACAGTCAGTTATATCAGTCAGAACATAGATGAGGCATTCATGCACTCAGAAACTACTTTCAGTTCAAATCCTAATTAATTATAACTCATATATTACAGACACATGTAGAGTAACCCTGCGTATCAGAAGAGCCAAACTGGGATTTGTTCTGTCTGTTTAAAGGATCTTTGGTTTTCCATGCTGGTGAGAGAGATTCAGAGGCCTGTGGTGCCCCCGTGTGGAGTGGAGCAGCGTTGCAGTTTTATGTTACATATAGGTTGAACTGTGAGTTGTTGTGTTGCAGTATATGGTATGAGTGGGTGTTATCCTGCATCCCACAAGATATGCAAAAACAATGCAATAACTATGACTGTATACAAGGTTCCCGAAGTAAATATATTTGTGAAAGTGAAAAAAGAAATATCATGACGATGTATTTTCTTTTCTGTTTGTTACATTTTTAAGTAAACTCAGTGGTTTCCATGCCAGAGAAACCTAACATACTTGAAATCAGGTACATTGCAGTGCAGTATAGTAAAGATGTATTTATTTATCTTTCTGGGTGTTGGATTTGCATCTGCGGTCTAACATGTGTATTGAGGCTCCGACGTGAAGTTGATTATCTTTGCTCACGGTTTAACATCCAGCCAGTGTAGCCCCGAAATGAAAAGACGATCGTTTATTTTGATGTTTCAGCAGCGAGGACTTTAGCTTCACCTCTCGGACTCAGTCTGTGTTCGACTGCATCCCTTTCTTGTTTATTTCCAGTTAGTTTTTGAATGGATTGAGCTCCGTGGGTGTACCATCAGTATTGCATGAGGTTCACATGTTGGCATTGAGCGTGCCAGCTTTTTGCAGTCGTTTTGTTTTGATCAGGTTAAGTATCATATCACATTATGACAGAGTAGCTATTTCTATTTAATGTACATATGATTAAAGGCAGTATTTCTTCTCTAGATAAACATGTGACTGTGGACAGCAGTGGACGGCTGTCTGGAAGGTGATTTTGCATATCTTGTGTCTTATGGGCTCTTAGTACATTTTATGATTCTTAACCCCGAGAACGACTGAGCCCAAGTTTATATGATTGTTGAAAGTTGAGAGAAAAAGCTTGTGTATTTTTACTCCTCAGTTTAGATAGGTGTCACTACTTGTTTGCCTATGTGTTGCCATAGTCTGTCTTTTCTTGACATGTGGAAGATGGACCAGCTGAAACTATTTGTATGAAATGGACCATGATTAGTAGTTGTTAAAAAGAAATATTGGTGGATTTGAAGGCCCAGAAGCTACATAGCACACACACTTGATTGCTTACTTGCTATAATCAAAGACAGAGTGAAAAATGTACATGCAAACTTAAAAACTACAGGTTAAACTTTCCCAATTCTAAACCACACACTTATTCTGGCCAGGTTTTGAGTATAAAGTATGTTCAAACAAAAGGGGGGAAATTAAGTATAAGACTCGTCATATTAAAAGAAGAATGGTAGAAATTGATGCAGAATAGGCTGAGATATCAGTAATTTAAATTGGCCATCAGCTTCCAGATTTGATCAAATCTCATAAAAACAGTTTGTTCAAAAGAGATTCGGAAATCGGATTAAATCACCAGTTTTGATTTTGATCTGGATCAAATCTTCAGTATGTGTTTAAGTAAGTTCAACTGATGCTGCTGTCTTGTTAACCAATTTAAAAACCTACACTATAGAGATTAGAATGTAGTTGTATACAGGTCGTGTGTAATATTGAATTGAAACGCAGCATGTGTGTGTTTTTTGTCCGCCCTGACAGTAACAGTCCCATTTAACGGCTGACATTTTGGCTCATTAGCAGGAGAAGCACAGGTGCAACTAATAACATTAATCATGGCTTATTTTTGTTTTGTTGTGCCAGTAAACCAGCGTGCATCAAACCACAGCTGTGGCGCTGGAACCACTAAATGGAATGCAGCCGTTATTAATGATATTAGTTATACCTGCGTTCTGCAAGTGTGTGTTTATGTACCTGTGGTCTCTGCTAGCAGTCAGTTCATCAGGCTGCACAAGACAAACTAAAACACTTCTCTGCCACTTCAAATTCAAGTCATTTCCTCGAGTGAAAGCAAAGACAGAGAGCAAAGGCCAGTTAGATGGACGACAATCTGTTGCTACAGTGGGAAGCAGTGAGAATGTTTGATGGAGAGTATTTAAGGTTTTACTTCATCATGTTTGAATTTCAGAGTTCTCACATGTTGAATTATATATCCAAGTAATGTTTTACCTGCATGGGTTTCTCTCTTTAGGGATATAAAGTATTGGTCCTATGTGAATGATAATATCTTTTGTCTCACCACTAGCCAATGATTGTATATTTTTATACACCATATATTATAGCAAGAAATATATGAATATATAATATTTAATCACCAGAATGTTAGAGTAAGGAAAAGGCAGGACACTTGTTTGGGAATGTAGTTAGTGATGAAAACGTGTTGTATAAGCCTATAAGAATCCATTGAAGAGTCCCACTTTACTGACTGTATTTTTGACCAAAAGGAACCAGCAGGTTTCAGCTGATGGTATACACACGATGGGCAAATATGGCTTCATTTAAAAAGCATTAGCTGCATAACACAATTAACCAAATGACATGATTAACTACAGCTATGACCCTGGAAATCTACCCGTAGGCTCTTTTTTCAGCTTTTAAAGACGGTGAAGTACAGAAATGAGAGATCTGGTTTCTAACATGTGTTTGCTTTCGTTTGTTCTGTTTCGTGAAGTGAGCTGAAAGACATTAACCTACCAGCAGCCTGTCAGCGCAGGTCAGAGTCTGGACATTTTCCTACTGTAGCACCGAGACGCCCGTCTCTCTTTCACTAGTCCTGCATCAGCGGTACACACACATAAACACTGTAAACCGTTTCAAATGCATTTTTAAAGCTATTAAAGACATCAAACCAAAAAATCCACCTATGAAGGACTAGGTCTCTCTATGCTTTGAGCCGTGAAAATCATGTAGCTTCTGTTTTTTTCTTCCAAGAAAGGAATTAGAGGACTTGAACTATATATGTGTCAAGAAATTCTCACTGAATGCAGGCAGGGGAGAAAGTGTTAGTTCAATAACTAAATGATTTTGTGGGTTTATGCAGCAATGAAAGAAAAGATTTTTTCTCTGTGGCAGATTTGATCCAAAAATGTGGATTTTTTCTTCCGCATCTTGACAGTAAAGGTGATAAGAATCGTTTTGTTTGTGTTGCTGCAAGACAGAAAACATTTGAAGCTGCTCAGTATTAAGAAAAGATGTCATGCTTTAACAAATATAGTATTTTACACACATGTACCATTTACAAAGTATTAGTTGTGTGTTTATCCTAAACTATACACTGATATGTGACAGTAAAAGCAGGAGTCGTGTTATTCTTCCTGTCACTCACTTTTCCTCATGCGGATCAACAGATGCACATTCTATTTTCTTGTAAACCGAAGTGTTTGTTGATCATTGTTTGATCCTGACAAAAATATTTTAAGAAGACTATTTTGAATATAGATTTTATTTTCCTTTTTTTCTAGGTAAAAAAAAACAACATAGTCTGTTGTTGTAGGAATCTAAATTAAATTAAAATACAAATTCCCTTTTCTGGAGAAACACGTTTTTCCTCTTGTACAGATGTTATTTTGACATTGATGCTGATGGACACTTTGGGAAATGGAAAGAAAGCGATAGAGGGAATATATTATGAAATACACGTTTATATTGCAAGTGTCTTCTATTTTAGATATTATAGAAAAACTATATCTGAATTATATGATAGTAAATGATAGTTTGGAGCTGGAAGCCCAGATCAGGTTCAGAGGTGCCATAAACTACACATGCTGGCATGTTCTGTGCAGGATCCAGCGGGCGGATGTTTGAATAGTTTCACCATCAGCTGAATGTTTTCATAAGGTTTAGAAGTCATTCTCGATAAGTTTCCTTTGTGTGTTGCCAGTGCAGTAGCTGCGGTTTAAATAGAAACATATTACATGCAGTTAGAATTCAGATGCAGGGATGCACCTATTGACTTTTTTAGTTGCCATGGTGATACCGATACCTCAGCTTTGGGTATGGGCCGATACAGAGTACCATGTTGGTAATATTAGCCATGTTTCCAATAGAGTTAAAGCGAATTTTGAAGCAAAATTTTTAAAAGTTGCATTAAAAAAAATTAGGGACGTTTCCATCAACTGGTTTAGAGCGAATTAACAAAGCTGCATAAACGTACTTTGGTCAGCAGATGGCAGTGCAATGTGTTGCTGTAGGCTAATCCATCAGCAAACAGTAGAAGAAGAAGAGATTATGCCAGAAAGAAAACAGTAGAAGAAGAGATTGCACAAGAGAGAAAAAAATAACAAAAGGAAGTTGTTACTCAGACGTTTTATCATATTTTGGTGTTTCCATCAAGCTTTTTTAATGCCAATCTTCAAAATGTGCATACGACTTTGTTGATGGAAACACAACTATAGTGACACCAAAATTACCTGGTTAAGTTTAGGCAACAAAACCACTTTCTTATGGTTAGAAAAAAACAACAGGGTAAGGCTTAAAATAACTCCTTGAGTTATCGCTGATGTACAGCATAAGTTAAGAAGTCTCCAACAGGACACGAACATCTTCGTTCTGGGTTAAATCCTGGAAAAACATGGATAAAAAATGTACTTTATTGTTATTCATCTTCATTCACTTCATATGTTAGAAAACATAAAAATTAACAGGAATTTAAAGTCAATGTTAAACATTTTAAATGCAGCAACAAATTGATCAAACTCAAACAGAAAGTCTGAGCTTCCAGTGCAAAATGAATGTATATGGTATATAAAAAAGAATTGAATTGAAAAGATCCCCTGATCCAGCTATTGGAATCAGTATCGGCACAATCTCATTATCAGTATCGGTATCGGAGCATCCCTACCTGTTAATCTTGATTAAATAAGAAGAAATGAGGCGTCGGGCTGGGAGATTATATTCAAAAAGATTTTATTGTGTGAAAAATGTAATTAAGAGAATGCATTCAGCTGCTGAATTTGATTAATCAGTAATAGTTGTATGGATTTTGGACAGAAAGGTATTCCAGAGTTAAAGCCGTGATCTGTATTGAAAGAATCTGTGCATGTCGCGCTGCACTGGCTCACACTGCAGTAACACTACAGATGCATGTAAAGTCTTCACCAATCCGTCTTGGGAAAATTTGATTTGTTTACTCGAGATGGTTTTGAGGAACAAACATTTTGATTTATTTACTTGCTGGGCTGGTGAGCCCTAAAATGAACCAAATAGATGATAATTGCTTGTCTAATAGATTTAGAAATAACCTAGTTAGATATAACTCACCCACTGTGTAGCAGCACCTACAGCAGCACCCTATGTGAACATTAAGGACGACTGTTAGTATTGGAAGGACCTTGAAAGCCTCGTGTTTATTCCTTCTCTTATTGTTATTCATACCAATAATAAATCATAAAGGAGATCCCTGTTTGCACATATTACAGTATCACTTTTATGGAGAGGAGCGCTGCACCCACAGCCTGTCGATTGAGGATTTTCTGTACCAGCTTTGAACCGTGACTTTCTTCAGGATATTACTCTCAGCTCTCTGGAGGTGTGGCAGCAGCTTTACGATGCACACTTTCTGTCAGTGCTTCTGGAGGTGAAACAGCTCCTCAGCAGAACCACGAATGTCTGTGCCTCCCTGCATCTGCAACTTCTCTTATTTTAACAAGAGCTACTTTACGAATGATAAAGATTTCATCTGTTGAATGTAGGACGCAGCGATGCTCATACATATCTGGAAAGTCCATGTGAAGTATTTGAAAGTTGGTTAATGTTGGATATTTTCCTATTTTAGAAGCCCTAAATGGAAGAAAATCACCACAGACATAAAAAATCTGATTTTAACTCTTTGCCGATACACAGGAAATCGACTAACTTTTATTCCAAGTGGTTCTGTCTTGCTAAGAGTTAGAAACAAACAGGTATTGTATGCCTGTGTGTGTAAATGCAGCTTTAATGAGTGAGTTGGCCCATCTGAGAGCAGTGTCATGTACATTATCAGTGTTTTTCTTCTTGCTGGTGTGGAAACGCCTCTTTAACAGCATGCAGGCGTTTAACTACGTTATTTTTTACCCAGGCGGGGCGATTCCGGCCTTTTGCCAGCCTGATGATTTAATGGCAGGGGATCCACAGCTCCATATACAGCCGTGTTAACAAAGGCTTTTCTGTTC
This sequence comes from Serranus cabrilla, assembly GCA_903364295.1. Taxonomy (NCBI): domain Eukaryota; kingdom Metazoa; phylum Chordata; class Actinopteri; order Perciformes; family Serranidae; genus Serranus; species Serranus cabrilla. The sequence continues at coordinate 203,794 of CAFUXE010000553.1, read as the reverse complement.
TTTATTTACTGGGTAAATGCCATGGCTATGTGGCTCTGTTCTCCACTGGTCAGTAGTGTCTTATGATCGTATTCGTAGTCTTAGTTCACTACTCATGCAAAGTGTTAAAGGGCCTTTGACAGGATCGAGCTGTTTCTTTGTTTCTTTGTTTTCTGTCAGAGGGATTATTATTTTGTATGGAGAGAGAGGCGTTCACACAGAGACCAATTTGTTGTAATATTAGTAGTGACGCTACTGTTAAATGTAGTATTTAATAACAGCACTATTTATGGTCAAAAAAATGAACTAGAGTGTGTTATTGTACTTGCGGTAGCTTTGGAGGCAGGTGGTCATTTTGTAACTGTTCTTTAACATAAGCCACTCCCCCTCCACTGCGAGGGATTTCATTGGTTCTGAGGTTGCGAAGTGACACTGGCCCAACATCATTTGGTTTCCTCGGTTACCATTTGTCTCCTCTGTGACGACTGCATGGTCTCACATTTGACACTCCCTTTTTTTTCCTTCTTCTTCTTCTTCTTCTTCTGCTTCTTTTTTTCTAAAGATTTTTGTTTTTCTTTCATTCACTTCATTTTACATTTTAGAAAGGGAAAGAATACAAATGAAATAAATCAGAATATTAATTCAATCACTTTTTCTACTCCTATTTTCAATAAAAAGTGAAACGAAAAACCAAACAAAAAGTTGATTTGTAAATAAGTAATGTACAGTTTGTATCTGTAACTTGTCAGTCTGTCATTGGTGACAGAGTCTGTCTTGCTTATAACGCACGCTACCAGTAAATAAAAAAAGGAAAAAGTATATTTAGACTGTATGGTCCCTTGAAAGCAAGTTTTAAATTAATATCTGATGTATATTCCTGTAACATTGCATTTTTATCTGAGGAATGATGTTATTAAAAAATTGCAAATAAATTGCATTTCCTACAGCTGTGTTTTTCACTTCCCTTTATGTTTGGATTTCAGGTCTTCTTCATCACAATGTGTAATTTTATGTTTTCCAAATAATTGTGATCCACACAGGATTTGAAGACTGAAAGGTACATTGCACATGTAATTGATCTTGTTCACCATCAAAGCTTTAACTAACTCATAAATTCAGCTGTGTGTCAATTTGCTAACAGTTTTAATGTGACTTATGATTCTCAGGTGAAGACGGGTGAAAAAGGAAGAAGCTGACACAAAGTAGGAGCTTTCAACAAAACAATGACATCAGTATTTGTGATTGTAAACATCTGCTAACATGAACAAGTCTGATAACTGTTTGTACTGAAGAAACCAAAGCAGATATGAGGAATTTCAAATACTTTACTATCCAATTGCGGCAATTGATTACTGAATAACTGACAGTAGAGCCGCCTACCTTAAAGGAAAAATGTGTTTATTTAAAGTGTGGTTGTATGAGGTACTTATCCATTGTCAGTGTATTACCTACACTATATGGTAGATGGTACAACCAGCTGCTCAGTTTTAGTGTTCGTTATTTTTACACCTTTACCTTGTCCTCAGACAGCACTGTTGAAGTTTACATGGGGGTAAATTAAGCCTTTAACAACGCTTTTATCAAAGCCAACAGACTCCTTTGAGTTGCCAGTCTATTGCTGCTTAAATTTGGTAAATTAGTTTGAGTCATTTTGTGAAATTTGTTCTTTAAAGTGTGAGCTCGGATTCACCAAAGTCACACAATAACACACATAAACTAGCCAAGTGATACAGCGGTAGACCAGCAACTCCTACTGTTCTGTGAGATTAAATTACTGCTTTGGTCAGTGGAGTCTGGCGGCTTTGACAAGAGCATAGAACGGCTTTTGCTGCTGCCCCAGTCCACAGCAGTTCATTACTCAGCTTCCGTGCCAATAATCCTGCCTGCTTCTCCATCTCCTGTAGGTAAATACACTGACAATATGTTTTAGACTACATTCTGTTTTCTCAGCACTTCACATCACGTGTCAGGTTTATGAGTTGCTAAGTGTCTTTTCAGATTCCCCTGCTGGGAGAACTCTCTGTCACAGTTGGGACACTTAAACGGTTTGACCCCGTTGTGGCTGAGCGTGTGTCTCTTCAGGCAGTTCAGCGTGAGGAAACGCTTCGGACACTCCGAGCACAGGTATGGACGCTCCCCTGTGTGAGAGCGTGTGTGGACATTCAGGTGACTCTTGGAGGAGAATCCCTTCCCGCAGTGCGTGCAGGTGTACGGCACCTCGCCCGTGTGGGAGCGGTTGTGCAGCAGCAGCTCTCCAGAGGACAGAAACGACTTCCCACATGTGGTGCACAAGTAATTCTTCTCGCCTTTGTGCATCTGCATGTGTCTCGTAATTCCTGTTTTGCTGAAGCCTTTCCCGCAGATCGTGCACAGGTTGGTGGGGCCTTCGTGCAAGCGTTCGTGTTGCTTAAGCGAATAGCTGCACAGGAATCCCTTGTTGCACTGGCTGCAGAAGAACTTCCGTCCTCTCTTGTGGAGTCTCTGGTGCTGGTAATAACCTGACAAGCTGGTGAATCCCTTCTCACACTGGATGCAGCAGTATGCATAGCTGTGAAGCTTCATGTGAGTCTTGAGTTGATTTGGAAGTTCAAAAACCTTTTTACACTTCAGACATTTAGTTTCTTCCTCTGTGAAGTTTTTGTTGACAGCTCTCGTGCTCAGAAAGCGCTTGTCTTCTCCTGTGGGCTCCTTCCGTCTGCATCGTCTCTTGTTTTCCAAGTTGTCCTTCTTCTGCTTATGTTCCCGCTTCTTTTCAACACCGCCTTTTTGTTTATGTTTCGTCTTTATCCCCAGGCTTCCTTCTACTTTGTTATTTTCACAGTTCAAGTCTTTACTTTTCTGCTGAGTCTTTGCTCCAACTTTTTTTACAGATGTTTTTTTCTGACTGGGATCTCGTACGTGGTGCTCACTCTGGATGTGCTCTTGGACCTTTTTCTTTATGCTGTGAGCAAATGAACACTGAGGGCAGACAAATAAACGTGACAGAGGACCTGAAATCATAAAAAAAAAAAACAGCAAGTTCGTGAAATTAGACAGATTCTGGACCAATTTTTGTCTGCTACAGAAATTGCTTTTGTCTAACCTGATTCCCTTTTAGGCAACCAATTATCCACAGAGGCGTCTGAGCTTTGACTCGAGTCTTCTTCTAAATCGTCTAATGCCTGGGTCTCTTCCTCATTGTCATAATCATCTTCCTCACTGTAAGTCTCAGCGAACCTCTCCACTCCAGTCTGAGCAGGGAGAGCCAGAGTGGACAAAAGGATATCTTCCTCGCCGCTTGAAGGAGCTGCTGTAGAGTAAGAAATGTAACATTTTACACATTAGACTCACTCATTCTTGTGATAGGAATATAAATTCCTGTTAAAAATCCGACAAAAAGTTGCATTTGTTGTCAAGAAAAAATAAGAAAGTGAGCGAGACAGCAGAAAGATGAAACACTGATGAAAACAACATACAAAACTTACCAGGACTGAGAGTCCCCAACTGTCTGTGATGAAGCAGCAGAGTCTTCAGAGCAAAAGGTTCAGACAGATGCTGTTCTGACACAGATGTTGTTTCTGTGAGCCATGCTGCTGTCTGAGACAAGGAGAGGAGACCAGAGAGATGCAGGCTGGCAAGTGAAACAACACTGTATACGTGTAGTCCTCAAAGCAATAGCTCAGAATATGTTTGATGTAGTGGCTCAATGTTCTGAATAACAAGAGTACCTGTTGCAGGTCTGGGATGGGCAGCAGCTGCTCCAGCCTGGACAGGAATTCAGACACCAGCTGCTGCAGTCTTTGGTCATAGTTAGAGCCGTAATTTACAGGAAACACCTCCTACAGACACAGCCAACACATTACTGCTGAATCTTTAGATTTTAAAAGAGAAACGATGAATCTTGAATCTCATTTCTTCCTGTATAATAAAAGAGCTCTGTATGCCTTCTGTCAATTTGTTCTTAAGAGATCTGAATTCCTCAGAGATGGACTCACTTGGAAGAAGAACTCCTTTTCAAAAGGCACATTCAACAGGTTCTGGACCAGGCTGGCAAAGTTAGTGTAAGACGTCTTCAGTATATCAACACCTGCCTGTCAAGAAGTGGACAACAAGAAAGTTAAGAAAGATTACAACAGTAATGGTGTTACAGATCTTTTACTTTTCACGACTATGTGAATTTCCTGGATTTCTAAATGTATGTGTGTTCTCCATGTTTTGTCTATAAAGCAGCTCTAAATGTTCTATAAAAACCCACCATCTGATCAGTAGAGCTCAGTTCAGCACTGCAGGTATGGATTTTATCCAGGTGGCTCTGGATGGTCTGCAGGTTGACAACACCATCCCCACGACAGAGCTCCAGGACCAGCTGCAACGAGGCAAAGATGGCAGACAGGTAACTTCTAAAGAACATGACACAGCAGGGAAGCGCTTTATCTCTATTAGGGCTGAGTATCTCAGTATTATCTAAGTATTATTTTACTTGTAATAGAGTATTTTTTAAAGTGTGGTATTATCAGATTTACTTGAGCAAACCATATGGAGGCTAAAGTCTGCATCACTGACATTCAGATTCAGAAGTTGGCAAAGAGAAGGACCACAGGTCAGAGTAACTGATTCCTCACCCTTGCTCTCAGGCCCAGGATGATCTGAGCTCTCTGACTGGGACTCAGAAGCTCTGGGATAATCTCTGTAACCAGACTGATGAAATCCACCAGTTTGTCGTACTGCATCACATTGTGCTGCTGAACTATCTGCCACATGAAAGCTGACATTAGCCTCACTGGCGGCACCAGAAGATGTAACGAAGCTGGAGGCAGAGGGGAGCCTGCAAACGACATTTGAGACTGGAATCAATTTTTTTAAGTTACATTTAGCTACAGAGGCTAATATTACCACTAAGAACGGTTTGATCACAACTCTATATACAGAGGATTAGCTAACATTAGCTTAATAACTGTGTTAGTAACTGTGTTACTTGGTAAATTGACCGGCTGCATATACAAGCAAATAACTCAATAAATAATAATACAAACCTCCGCCCTTCCACGCCATTTCTTAGTTTAAAAACGTATAAAACAATGAACAAAACTACCACTTTTGCATTCGTCTAAGAGAGCAGCGAAATATATTCATAGCTTCCGTTTAAAACGGATGTTGTGAAAACGGTCGTGCTGTGTGCGGTGTCCTTCAAAATAAAAGCTGGCACGTTCAATCATATTCTTTATTTTTTAACTTTTATTTTTAAAAAGGGATTGTACAAAAATTCAGGTTAACAAAAGCAGCACATATAAATCACATGTAACTGTTACAAAATTATATTGGAACATGAAACAATAATATTACAAATTATATTAAAAAACATGAATTGTTACTAACATACACACATACCACATATATACATATATTCAGTCAGGAATTTTCAGGTGGAAAAGTTCCACAATTTGTCTTATTAATGTGTCACATAGTTACAGTACAAACCATAAAATATTACAGGTGGTTGTGTGTGCATTTTGGAATATGGCCAGTAGAGGGCACATTTGTCACTGTTTTTGTTGTATCCTGGACATTTGCACAGGTAGAAAATAAATCAATTAGTTACTCTGATGCAATTTAGTGCAGCAGCACTGCAATAAATATTTTCTCTGTGAAGCTCAATAATAACTATCAGTGAAATTATTGAAAATCTGTGAAACTGTTGATGGTGCATGTAATAGACAGTCAGTCATTCAAAGAAACACTATCATATCTTACTGGACACCTAATTTAACCAACCCAGTGTTTTATTAGTTACACCTATGTTCGTCCTACTATAAGGGGCCTATATTTACTAATATATAAGCAAAACTATATGTCTTTAAAAATATATATATATATACACTGAAAACTCTGACTCGTATTTTTGTATAGAAAAGTATTCTGTCATAATTTTAAAAAATAGAATATATATTCAAGGAAATTCCAAATACTTTTAGTAAATACAAGTTTTGCAATTTACTAGCAAAATGAATAGTAATAGTAAATCATAAGTAAATGAAAGCAAAAGTATCTCACTGTATCAGGTAACACACATCTCAAAGAACACCTAATTACCTAATTATATACATAAAGTAGCAAACAGTTTCCGATTTTGCTTAAGATCCATGGGGTCACACGTGGGTCTTTTTTTAATTCAGAAGCCCCTTCTGCAGCTTGTATCATATGATCACCGGTGAAAGCGCGAGACACCGTGTGGTGGAAACACACCCAGTTTCTACACGCCCAGTCAGTGCTGGCCAGACAGCCGGGGGCAGCTGCGACTAGCGTTACTCACTGTAACTGTACGTGTCGAGTCAAAACCAGCAGCTATCATCAGCATCATCATTAGGCTGTCAGGTCTTTGGTTTCTCTTACGGAAACGATTTTTTAGTACAGTTAAGAGGCGCAAACTTGGACAACACGCTTGGATAGTTGTCACCATGGGAGGAAGACGCAGAGGCGCACCTGGAGCTGACGAGGACCACTCCTTTGTCAGTCCAGTTGTCAAGTACCTCCTGTTCTTGTTTAATTTTATATTTTGGGTGAGTGTTTCCTATGCTGGTCAACACAAAGATCTCAGAGTGTGGTAATCTGTATTTACTTTTCCCTGTCTGCAGGTTAATCATTGTTTCTTATCAACACAACAGGCTTGGTAGCTTTAATTGAGCTTGTTAATGACAAAATAAGAGGTAAAGGACATGTCTCAGAATATCATGTTACAACTTGTTCAGATTTTCTGTGTTATTGTTTTATTTAAGATAAAAGTGTAAGAGTTTCACTGCTGGCAGTTACAGCATCCGCTTCTTTATTTGAGCTGGTTGTTCATTAACTTTGCTGTTTTACAAAAAGTGAAACAGTGTCCAGGGCTGATGAGAAGGAAAGTGAACATGCAAAGCTGACACACAAGTGTTGGCTGTTCATCCGCCTTTCAGGCACTAAGTCAAAGTTCTTACTTTGCAAATCAGGAATGTGTCATTAGATTTTATCGGAGAACCTGTTTGTTGTAAATCAGTACCAATGTACTCAGTCAACAAACCTGCAGTGGTTTCATTTCAGGCGAGTTCCTTTCATGACATAATTAGTTGCCAAGGAACTCAAAGTTTCATTGATTCATATGCTGATGTGGGCCATGCACAAGTGTGCTTCACACCAGGCCTGTTGGTGGGGAAAACATGCTTCTGTGTAGCAGATTTGGGGAACACAGCAGCTGATTGCATTGGTTTCATTATTACCTTTACACTGTCTGAGTATGGCAGTTTATCTTCCACAATAAGATGTTAATAATTGCACAGCTTAAACCTTTAAAAGTAAAAAATTCAGCTGAAGTTTCAGCAAAGCTCGGCAGTGGGTTGTAAACAAACCAAAGTTCATATGAGTGGGTTTCAGTGTCAGGTGCTCAGGGAATGTAACATAAGGAGATTTCTGACTTACAGCAGTTTTAAAGCAAATCTGTTGCTGCAGATTAAACTTTAGAAATGCTGAAGAAAATGAACAGAGGAGAAGTATGCAGTTTTCATTAGTTTTTCTTTACATGCTCAGATATTAATCGTAAAGAAAAAGCCTGAAGAGGTTCTCTTTGTCTGTTTCCTTCTCCACTTTCAGCTGTGTCTTTTGGACAAACCTGTATTCGTGTGTCAGCCGTGTTCATGACTTCTGGCCATGTACAAACAGGATAAGGCTGTGTAAAAACTTGAAGCTCTTTGACGTGGAATGTGTTGTTGTCATTTCTGTTGCCTCTGGCTACGATGGGCTCTGTGTGGGACTGACACAGCAAAGATAACCTCAGAACTCCACACTAAATGTCCTGGAAAGCCCATATTTAGTCATATTTAGTCATAATCCTGGCTGTTTGATTAGCTGATACAGTTATGATTAACCAAATAAGTGAATTAGTCATGTAACCACTGCAAGAATGTGATTTAGTTTAGTTTGGATGTACCATAACATTTCGTAATAGACTTATAATATCAAAAACAGCCTTTTTTGCTTCAGGTGCCACGTCTAGTTTATTCACTGTGAAACTAAACGTTTACATAAGGGTCGGACAGATTTAGCTTTGCCCTCCCACCCCAAGAAGGTGCAGAGTCTGTGGTAACTGGATCCACTTCATTCAGGGTGGGAAGAGTGTTTCTGAGCGCTCCCTATTATTCTATTGAGACTGAGAGAGGAGCGCTGAGTGAAAGGCTCTTTATTTTTTAGGGGAAAGGTGCAGATTGCTGCCAGGTCACTTTAGTCAAATGGAAGCAGAGTGGAGGGCAGAGAATCTCCTCACGGCCTTAAGGCTAAAAAACTAGGACTCTCCCTGAGTGTGTTTCTGGAAAATGAGCTTTTATTCTATCAGTGCAGCCTTGTCTATGACTCATTAAATGTTTAGGTGAGTGATGCCACTCCCTGGACAAGTACAAACATAGATACAGCTTCTGCCAACTGTGCTGTGTGGTTTCTCTGTATTATGCCCCAATTATAATCCTCCAAGATGCACTGAAGACGTGTTTTTTTTTCTATCTTCTCCACAGATTATCTCCCTGGTGATGGTGGCGATTGGTGTGTACGCCCGCATGATGAAACATGCAGGTAGACGATCCTTCACTGATAAAGCATTTCTTCATGTTAAGTGAAACAGTGGGAGCATTGAGTGTCAGGACAGTGGCTTTGCTTTTTGGCTTTCATTAAACACAGTGGGAATGCTGGGAAATAGCATCCAAATATATGTTGTTTAGGATTTAATTTTTTTACATTATGAATACTGACAGAGCTACAGAGTTCTCTAATGTTTTCTGTTGCAGTTTGAAAGGTAATAATTCAGTTTCTTATTGAATTATTCATCATTCTTCAGAGGCAGCTCTGGCGTGTCTGTCGGTGGACCCCGCTATAATCCTGTTGGTCGTGGGGGTCCTCATGTTCATCATCACCTTCTGTGGCTGTGTGGGCTCCCTACGAGAAAACATCTGCCTGCTGCAGACAGTAAGTCAGGGCTTAAACAGTATATATATTATAACAGTATAACAGTGCAGAGAGAGTTGTGTTACATGACTTGTTGTGGAGGTAATGGTGTCAGATTCCAGCTCAGTCAACATGAGTTATATTCATATTAGTTCAGTGTAAACAGGGTTGGGTAATTCCTGTTAGGCAACAACATTTGGGCCTCAAAGTGACATGTTTAACTGTTATTATGCCGATCTCAGGCATAATAATCCTTATGGGTGAAGTGGGATCAAATTAAATTAGCCTTAGCTCTGTGAGTGCTCAAGATTTAGCTAGCTAACCCTGTACACATAAACACAATGTTTATAACTATGTGAAATATGGTTTTAAACTTTCTTCATAATCTAGACCAACATTGTGGGACGCACCCTAGTTTGCTCCTTTGAGTTCCCTCCAAAATAACATTATGTCACTCCCTGAACATGGTCTCAATGTTTTTGAGTCTTTCCTTTTGGAAGGTAAAATAAATACAACATAACAGGGTAGAAAATGAATTTTAGACTTCTATAAATTCTGAATGATAGAAATAATTACCAGAGTTAAACCAGAGTTTAATGTGTAAAATAATGGGGTGTTGTTGGATGTCTATATGTACAGTATTTACACTTTCATGAAGAAAAATACTCATTACAAGTTGTAAAATGCTTTTATTTTGAAATCAATTTTGTTTATTTATACCGGTCTCGATCATTAGCTCCTTGCTCTTCAGCTTTTTTCTTTTTCTGCATGTTTTTTCCAAGTAGTTAACAAGTAACAGCTGATTTTGCATTGAGTCACATAGTCTCATGGAATCTGTCTTCTAAAGGATTAACCCAAAACAGATACATTTTCACAGTGTTGTGACCGTCCCTCCCCTTCTTCTCCTCGCAGTTCTGTATCTGTCTCACTGTGATCTTCCTGCTCCAGCTGACTGCTGGAGTCCTGGGCTTCATCTTCTCTGATAAGGTAATGAAACAACATGGAGGGTTTTCTCTAACCAGAGTTATGTAAGCAAGTTTTCCTCACGTTCCCAACTTTTATTGCAACCATGATGTCCTGATGCATCAGATCACGTTTCGCTGTATGTGTCCATAAAGTCTCTTTACGACTTAAAAAGATATTACAAAAGCAAATTAACACACAAATGTGTGGAAATTATTACAAAATGAGAAGTAGATTATGAAGTCTTTTTATTAATTTTTTCATCAACAAGGGACCTAAAATACAAAAATGCTATGTGATTAAAAATTTTGACTTACAACATACAAAAAACCTGATTAAGATGTATCATCAATTACCTTTGTAATTGATTTTTAAAAATTGTATAGAGACTTGATGGACACCCTGTATGTGTTCTACTCTATTCTATTTCTATGGTGCTGCACCGCCCTCTCCTGGGCTTTGCCTGTAACTGCTGCAGAGTTGTTAGATGAGGTTTCGTTTGTTAGAAATGAGGATCTCAACACGAAGTTACTGATGAAGCCGTGAGAAAGACTTTCTTGGGATTATTATCAGACTTCACATAAACTGTGTATCTAATGCCACCAACGGGAAAACTTAGATTTTTATATGTTGATATTCTATGTATTCATGATTTATCTTCCTGTACATACTATTAACATTCTTCTGTAGGCTCGTGATAGAGTGACAAAGATGATCAATAATGCGATCATCCACTACAGAGAGGACATCGATCTGCAAAACCTCATTGACTTTGGTCAGAAGGAGGTAAGGATTGAGTCACAATATATAGAACATATACACAGATAATCAACCTGTCCTCCATCTTAATGCTTATATGTGTCCTCAGTTCAGCTGCTGTGGTGCTGTGACGTACACTGACTGGTCCCAGAACATCTACTTCGACTGCAAGAAGGACAACCCGAGCAGGGAGCGCTGCTCCGTCCCCTTCTCCTGCTGCATCATTTCTAAAGACAAGGTTACCTCTCCACACACCCTGCTCATACCTGTTTATGCTGTTTGTTTTTTCATGTTTATTTATGTATTTGTCTTGTGTGTGTACTTGAGCAGGAGGTTATTAACACCATGTGTGGCCACGGCATGCAGGAGAAAGAATTCGGTGAAGCTGGAAAATTAATTCACACCAATGGCTGCATAGACAAACTGGTGGACTGGATCCATAGTAACCTGTTCCTGCTGGGAGGCATCGCGCTGGGACTGGCCATACCACAGGTGGGATATGGTGCTCAGTGCACATACCATCACACACACACAACACAAACCTCTAATACCCTTTTTGACCCAGGCCGGTTCGGAGCTGGTGCAGAATCTCCGTTTCTTCACATTTAGATAGATAAAGAACTGGCCAGGAATACTGGTTCCAGGAAGGCACCAACTCTTTACCGGTCCTGAAATCAGGAACCTCTTAAGTCAAGGAAAATGTTATGACTGCAATTTTATAAAAATCCTGAGCTTCTGTGGAGCTTCAATGCTTTGTCAAATTAATTCTAATGCTTTATGTGCTTTTATGCTTGAAGTTGGTGCTGTTTCTGGGAAAGTGGTGACATATACAGTGACGTTATTTTGTGGCTCTCGAGTCTGTTGAAAAGCAAACAGGCTCTGAAAAGGTCCGCAAGTTGAACATGTACCAGCAACAGCAGTAGAACGAGGTTCATGTTGTGAGACAAACTGATGTGAGCCCTCTGTGTGTGTCCTCTCTCCTGCAGCTGGTCGGCATCCTCTTGTCTCAGATTTTGATCAACCAGATCAAAGACCAGATCGAGCTCCAGAACTACCACCAGATGCATCGCTCCGACCCGTGGAGCTGACCCCGGACCGGACTCTGATGAGCGGCACCAGAGACACGGAGACAGCAGCAGATGTGGAGAGAATTACAAATGCCTGAAGAACATCCGTCACCTCTGTGTGGATTAAGCAGTTGGTATCATAGAGCTTAGACTGAAAGAGACAAGACTGGTGTTCACGTGGACCAACCATTAATGTTTGCGTGGAAGTGGAGGTCAGTAAACACAACAGAAACAGATGGAGAAACAGGACTCTGTCGCCACCTGCTGGACGTAGATCATGCTTGAATTCACCAAAGTTTAAACAGAAGAAGGCATGGAGGTGTTCTAGTGGTCAGGTTTTTGAAATGTATTGTTTTTTTAAACTGTATTATTAATGCTACAAATAACTAACTGAAAAGGGAATTACAGATTTTTTCAACATTTTGTTTTGTTTTTTGAATAAAACTGTAAGACATAATGTCTTATGCATGCTCAGTATTGCTGCTTGTGGTTGAGGTTGTTTTTATTAAAGGTGACATGTTATGGTCATTTTATCGGTATCTTGGAGTCTCTACGAGAGCATGTTTACTTGATCTAATGTTCAAAAAACACATTATTCATCTCCTCTTTCTTTTAAAGCCAACCTCCCAAAGCCCAGAAACTCTGATAATGCAGGTATAAAAATACTGTGATACAGTGTTGGAGGGCTCTATTATTCTGTATGAAAGTTGCTCAGTGGTGCAAAAAATGTTGTCTTCCATTTATAAAATGACCTTGATTTTTTCGCATCTTTGGGCTCAGAGAGTAAGCTCGCTCGTGTTTCCATTAACCCTTCTTACCAACGTCTCAGACTCATAAAATAACACTTTAAATAAGTACTATTTAAGTGTTCACACTCGGGAGTTGATGCAACTCAAGCCCTTCATTTGACATTTAACTGTAAAAATAATATTTACACCTCTTCATAATAAAATGCCCATGCTAGGCGGCCTGGTTGTCCTGCAGGGACCTGACGCTGCACATGATGTCATTTCCTGCTCACATTTTGTCCAGCTGACAGCCTGCACGGCTGCAGAGACGCTGGATTTTGTCTCAGTATGCTGCCATCTTCAGCAAATATTCAACCACATAAGTTTTGTATAAAGTTGATAATCTGTACAAATGATGCGGCAGATTTATCTTATTTGGATCCTGTTCTCACCTCTTCCTTCAATCGTTTATTTTTTGTGTTAACTTTCAACCAAAAGAAGTGGGGAATTCCCAGTTTCCCACCAAAGAAAACAGTTGTTTGAATGCCTGAGGTGCAGTCGTGTAGTTTTGTTGGTGTGGTCACTAGAACAGGCCGAGTTTGTGTTTTCCACCAATCAGTGAGCAGACAGTGGCTGAGGAGCTGAAACACAAAAAGTAATCACACCGACACACAACCTTTTGAAGCTCAATTTGTGGAAAAATGTCTGTGAAAATCATCTCCATATAAATTTCAGTACTTAATCTCTTTTTATCTCATGGTTTATTCATGCAGTTATATCTGTGAAAAAAGGTCTAATGTAACTGTGAAGCAGCATAAACCAACACAGCCTCTCATCTCCACCCCGCTCCTCTGTCTGGCAAATGAAAACCTGAGTTTTGAGGCATTCCCAGCCTGAAACCTGATGCCTGTAATCTTAGTGAGCAGAAACAGTCCTGCATGCTTAACAGCCTTTGACGCAAGTCCACAATCTAAACATGACATTTCAGTGTTAGTTTAAAGCTGCAGTGACTCCCCGCGCTGTGATTTCCCCTTTAGCACACAACAGAATCTGCTGTATCACTGATGTTTAGGATGGCAGAGGTGTGACTTGTTATAATTTAGAGGCAGCAGCTGAGTGTAATGAAAAAGTGAC
>CAFUXE010000553.1:167550-190068 GCA_903364295.1 Serranus cabrilla | reverse complement strand
CTGGTTTTTGCCTCTGACTCACTCAGGCGGCCATGTTGCTGTGGGTTTCAAGGAGGCCCAGACACACACACACACACACACACTCAGAGAGAGAGAGGAGGGAGCAGATTTAACCCAGTTTTACTCTCAGAACACCAGGAGAGAAACAAAGCATCTGCAGCCATGCAAATACCACAAGTGCACTCTCCAATTAATGCGATAACAACAGAGCCGGGTGGAGATTGGTCCAGTTTGAAGTTTGTTTTTAGTGGGATGTTGGTATATTCAAACACATTCAAATAATTTTATTAAAAGTGCTTAAAATAGCATCAAATTTGGTGATTTATGTGTGTTAATATTTTATGTTTTGTAGTTTTTTAAGGTCATGAGGTCCTCATGAAGGAAATATTTTCTTTTCAGTATAATTCCTGCATGAAACTGCTCAGAACAAGGACTGTGGGTTATTTTAGCTGAGCATGAACTGTCCCTTTAACCACCAGAGGAAGCCGGGTCCATTATGAGTGTCCCAAAGGAAACTGACTTAATGTAGTTTTGAGTTAATAACTGAACCCCTCCTCCCTCCCTCCCACACACAGATCATTACATTTTAAACATGTGAAAACGATGCAAAATGTAATGTACAACAACAGATGAGACATTCTGCCATCTTAAAACAAAAGGACACCTATATAAAGTACAAAAAAGAGCAGTTATAAATGTAAATGTTAGTACACTAAATACGTATGTTTTTCTAGATTGTATTATTGATTCATACATATGTATATTTTATTATATGAAACAGTATGTAATTGTGTTTTTTCCAAATACCTCTTAATCTATGTGCTTATGCTTATGTGTGTTGTTGTTGTTGATATACATCGATAATAACTTAAACGGTTTCAATACTAATTTTCCAAAGTATCGACACACGGGTAAAAGCTGCACATTGGGTGCTGTTTTCTAACCCTAAGTACAGTTACTATTCAAATTTGCTGTGCTGCTTCATTTATTGTTAGCTTTTAATTTAAAAAATCTAACATTTCAGGCCATTTCAATTACCAAAAAAATTTGGTATTGAATCAATGTTAAAAAATGTTGAATCAGGACAAAAATATACTAAAGTATAGTTTAGTATTTTACTGAACTAGGATTTTACTTCTTTTGTATTTAACTTTTTTTTAAAATCTCAATTGTTATGTCCTAAATGTGTCAGTTTGAATATCTGAATATTGATATTTTTAAGTATTGTATCAGTATAAATTAGATATTCCAGTGTTGTGTGACAACACATGTAAATTAGTACCTTATTCAAGGTTGATGAAAAGCTGATAATAGATTATTTAGACAATTTTGAATACATATGTGCACATGCTTACTTTATAAACATCTATTTATGTAAATGACTGCTGTGTTATATTGATTTGCTATTGATCAGGATCTCTCTGAGGGTCTGAGGACCCCCTGTGGGTTTTTAAGGGGTTTCATAATAAAAATTAGAGTCATTCCAGTTTATCTCTGGTGAAGATGGTGGCGTGTTGTTTCAGATCCTGCAGGTGTGTGATTCAGCACTAACTCCAAACCTCCTCATATGAGAGTGAACCTGTCAGATGGGGGTCTGTGTGGTTTTGGGGTCCTTGAGATGAGAAACTTGGAGAAGGCCTGCCATAAGGCACATTCTTCCACTTGCAGAGGGGGATGGGAGGGGAGGTTTTGTTGCTCTGGCTCTCCCCCACCATGTGCATACCAGAGACAAAAAACAAGCAGACACCGAGCTGCAACTCAGCAGCACAACACAGAAAGCCCTCATCAGACACTTCACCGGGACCAAAGTCACTTCTTAGGACACGAGCAGGGATGTAGGATCATTTATCATCATATTTTTCTGCCAGCATTAAACAGGGGGGCTGCGGAGAAGAAGGGGGTGGTGCATCGGAGCCACGGATCCTATTACACACATCCAGACTTTTTCATGGCAAGTTTTTTGGAAGTGGGGGGAGGGCGAATCTGCAACTTTCTCAGCCTGATGTCTTTTTCATACCCAGCCTAAGTGCTTCAAATGAACACTTTATATGGGTTTGAGTTGAAGGTGCGCTTTTTATAAGAGTCGAGGACAGTTTTTTTGGAGCTGTTTTGATTTGGATGATGAAGGAATTCCGGAGGATCCATCACGGATCGGACGAGAAGTGCAGAGTAAAAAAGTTTGGGAGGACTGCGAGAAAACTTTGAAGCGCCCCGCAGATTTCCGCTCAACATGCCGCGTTTGGAAACTTATTCTAACGAAGAAAGCTCCGTCTTTGGGTTTCCTGGGGAAAAGGATAACTGAAGCCCAAGGAATCACAGCGATCTCGTTTTTGCACAGTTGAATGTCTTCTCCCAAGATGTCTTCCCAGGGTCGGAGCCCCATTGTTGGATTTTACGGGATGCTTTGCGTCTGGGCTGCCTGGCTCTCAGGCTCCGGGGCGGTGTTGTCTCCAAACGGGACCATATTTGAGGATAACTGCAAGAAAACGACAACTTGCGAGGCACTTAAATACAACACATGCCTGGGATCGCCTTTACCCTACACACACACTTCTCTGATCCTGGCCGAGGACTCCAGCACCCAAGAAGAAGCTTTTGAGAAGTTGACCATGTGGTCCGGTGAGATTTAATGGGTCCATATAAAGGCTGAAACATACTGTGTAGTTTATAGGTCTTAAAAAAAGAGTTGTAGTTATTTTATAATCCTCTTAGAAAAGTCATAGCCCAAATATAGTGATTAAAGGCCAACAATATACTCCTGTAAATACATAACACGGCGTATTTATTTTGAAAGTGATCAATAATAACCATAATTTCACTATAAATCCATTGTAAATGTTGCATGAAAACTTCAGGCTTTTATTTTGTAGCAGCTAGATATTACCTATTAGTGTCACTACACAGGAATACTCAGTGTTATTTACATGTTTGTACGTGATGATAATGCTAATTGGTATGACAATGGCCTGTGATGAGCACTCTCAGGTCACAGATGGGAACAGGAAATAAAGGGTTAAAAGCCATTAAAGGCAACAAAAGGAATCACTCATAGGTGTGAGGCTGCTCACAATGGAGAGTCTCACTAATAAAAGGGGTTTAGATATTCTGCTTCACATTCATAAGGACTCACTAATGAGCTGTCAGAGCCAGGTCACTGAATCACAGCCTGGGAAATCACCTGAACGTGATGAGCAGCCGGGTTTATATCGGTGCATATGGTTTATTGTGACTCCTGTGTCATTTACAGCCAGTGGTAACATTTACTGTACTTGATTACAGCAGAAATGTATCATCTATTCATGTAATATCTCTCTCATGATTCAAAACATTTCACAAAATCACATTTAATCATTATAAATCTCAAATAGATCGCTGCATTCTGTTTGTTTTTTTTGGACAATTGTAAATTAAAATAAGGCACCAAACATAGATTATCTCCCTCTTTAGTAAATCAATGGACTACACAATGAAAAATTCAGATCACAATTTTTCAGAGGCCAGTTGTTCAAATTGCTTTTGTTTGGCCAATAACATGAAATTAACCATCATGTTTGACCTAAAACAGTAGCATCTTCACAGCCAGATTCAAGTTTGGCATTTCTGCTGATTAGTTGTTTAGTAGTTGATTGACAGATCTTTTAATTGACCAATTTAGATTTTAAAAATGCTGTTACACAATTAGTTAGTTGATGTAAATCTTAGTTTGTTGTGATCAAACTGAATGTAACAAAAAACACCTCTTTTAAACAGTTAAATTGCATCTCCACCCTCCAGGTTTGGGAAATTGTTACTTTGGTGATTAAAAGAATGCTCACTAACACTACCATCAGTCTGATAACTGTATCCATCCCTCATGTCTAACTTTAATGTTTCAGGATGTTAAAGTTAATATTTTTTCTCTCCTAGGACTGCGAAACGCTCCCCGCTGCTGGTCGGTCATCCAGCCTCTGCTCTGCGCCGTCTACATGCCCAAATGTGAGAACGGCCGGGTGGAGCTGCCCAGTCAGAGTCTGTGTCTGGCTACACGCCGGCCATGCAGCATCGTGGACCAGGAGAGAGGCTGGCCCAGCTTCCTCAAATGTGACAAATTCCCTGTTGGCTGTTCGGTACGTGTCATTGTTACATACTATTGTGTGAAACTTTATTAAATGGAAAGTCTGTTTTCGCTGCAGGTCAGAGGTCAGACAGAGATATCACTGTAATTAGACGCTCATCTTTCCTCTTGTGTCCTCTGGGTGCAGAATGAGGTGCAGAAGCTGAAGTTCAACATGTCCGGTCAGTGTGAAGCTCCGCTGGTGAAGACAGACATCCAGTCCAGCTGGTACAAGGACGTGGAGGGCTGCGGCATCCAGTGTGACAACCCTCTGTTCACGGAGGAGGAGCACAATGACATGCACGCCTACATCGCCTACTTCGGCACCATCACCCTCCTCTGCACCTTCTTCACCCTGGTGAGGCAAAACCACATGAGTCTGTATCTACGTTTCCCCTTGATATTCCTCTTTTCAACCCCCATCTGACTTCCAAAATGTCCCTTTTTCCAGGCGACGTTTCTTGCCGACTGGAAGAACTCCAACCGGTACCCAGCTGTCATTCTCTTCTACATCAACGCCTGCTTCTTTGTGGGCAGTATCGGCTGGCTGGCCCAGTTCCTGGATGGAGCACGCGACGAGATCGTGTGTAAAAGCGACAACACCATGCGACTCGGGGAGCCCTCGTAAGTGAAAGTCTTCCCCTGGTCAGACATCACATTAGATTAGCTTGATCACAGTCATATCTCGCCGTCTCTCCATGTGCTTGGTAAAGGTATAATATGCAGGTTTTTTAATCCCCTTCAATTGTACCGAACACAGCTCCAAGAAGCAAAAAAGAATAGGAAGGCGAGGCGAGTGTTAGCCAAAATCTGGTCCATTCGGGATACAGTGATGCTAAGCAACAATTCCTGCATCGTCTTTAATAAAAGTAAAACAGAAAGCACATGAAACTTTTTGCCAGCTTGAAATCATAACAATAAAAATCACATCCATGCTTGGCGTCCTCTGCAGGTCTTCAGAGACGCTCTCGTGCGTCACCATCTTCATCATCGTGTACTACTCCCTGATGTCGGGTGTGATCTGGTTCGTCATGCTGACCTACGCCTGGCACACGTCCTTCAAAGCCCTGGGCACCACCCACCAGCCGCTGTCCGGCAGAACCTCCTACTTCCACATGGTCACCTGGTCCGTCCCGTTCATCCTCACTGTGGCCATCCTGGCCATCGCTGAGGTGTGTAGTGAGGCAGTTGGTCAGACACTCAGACAGAAAAATGGCCTCCAATGGCTTTTTCTCATTGCTTGTGGCTCTGTTGTGCTCCACAGGTGGATGGAGACTCCGTGAGTGGAATCTGTTTTGTGGGCTACAAAAACTACAGATACCGTGCTGGGTTTGTGCTGGCTCCCATCGGAGTGGTGCTGGTTGTTGGTGGCTACTTCCTCATTCGGGGTGAGTAATGAGTTCAGCGACCATCAGTATAAAGTATTCAAGCTTTTTGACGCTTCAGAAGTGCTCCTCAGATTCACCCACACAGCCACCAGCACTGACTGATTCACTTTATTTCTCTTTTCAGGTGTCATGACTTTGTTTTCCATTAAGAGCAACCACCCAGGACTGCTGAGTGAGAAAGCTGCCAGCAAAATCAACGAGACGATGCTGAGACTTGGTAGGTTCTCTATTCTGCCATTTCACACCACAGTGTAAAATCCATCCTGGTTATAATCAGAGTTGAGACCCCGGTGTCCGATTAAGAAATTAAAAGTTTTAAGAGTCTGTATCAGCATGTCATTCAGCACACTAAACACAGAACTATGATAACTGAAGCTACCTCATAGCTAAAAAAAATCCTATCCTAATTTTGCTTTGAGAGTCTGGAAATATTTGGTTTAGGTACCTAAACTGCTTGAATTTTTCTCTTAAAGTAAAACATGCATCTGTGATACATTTAACAGATTTGAACAGAAACATTTACTGCAGGTCTTCTTACTCCTGGTAAATGACAAAAGTCCACATATTTTGCAGCCTATAAAGAATCAGGGGGATTAATGAACTCTGGAAACATGTTCATTCATAAAAAAGAAAACTAAAATCCTTATATTCTTCACAGTATAATAAGAAGTGAGATTCTGTCTCAACCTCTGTTAAATATCAAAGTGATATTTGTTTTGAAGTGATTTTGTTGGGCCAGTTTGAGTTGAAGCCCTGGTGTGTGTGTGTATGTGTGTGTGCAGAACTAGATTGGAGGTGTTGATAAAATTAGATGACTTTATGCTTTTTCATTTGAATTATTAGAGTTTACTGGACAAGTTGTGCCCTGCATGCATTATTGGTCTGTGAACTCTTAAGTATGTTTTTGCACAATTCTGCATGCAGGATGTTTTTCCTCATTTTGGGAGGTCTTGGCTGGTTAGTGGACCCCACACTTCACTACCATATAATATTATTGGGTTTTGGGAGCCAGGATCTAATTGCAATGTCAATCAAAATGTTTCTTTTAATGAGTTTTGTCCTGTTTATTCTTGCCAGGTATATTTGGCTTCCTCGCCTTTGGCTTTGTTTTCATTACCTTCGGCTGCCACTTCTACGACTTCTTCAACCAGGCTGAATGGGAGAGGAGCTTCAGAGAATATGTGCTGTGAGTTTTCACTGTCTTTAGGTTGTAGAAGTCCTGTGACTTGCAGCATGTTGGCTGCTGCACACCTGCAAACCCTCCACACAGAAATCCACAAACTGATGCTGTTGAGCCTCCAAACCGCTGCTCAACCGCTCAGCTCACGGCGGTGAATGCAGCCCTATTTCCCCACAGTGTTGACTCTGGCTGTGTTGGAATTAATTTAGCCTCAAAAATGTAAACCGCTCTCTCCTGCCCTGACATGTAAAAGACTTTCCTATTTACCAGATCCAGCATTTGAATGTACCTCAGTCATATAGCTGGAAGGTGCAGGAGGCATGTGGCGTGTTTTAGATGTGGACTGATCTCCTCTATGATTTTTATAACAGGTGTGAAGCCAACGTGACAATCGCCTCTCAGACCAATAAGCCAATCCCAGAATGCACCATTAAGAACCGGCCCAGCCTGATGGTGGAGAAAATCAACCTGTTCTCCATGTTTGGGACGGGAATCGCTATGAGCACCTGGGTCTGGACCAAGGCCACCATCCTCATCTGGAAGCGAACCTGGTGCAAGTAAGTAAACACTGAGTAAATGTAGGATTGAAAACAAATAAATGGACCGTTTTCTGGCTTTTCTCCCTCGTTTCTGGAGAAATGGTTCTGTCACTTCTCATTGCTGTGTCTCAGATTGCCCATACAGTTGGAATAATGTTGTTTTCAGACACAATCCTCTGTTAATTGTCGTTTCATTTTCATTATGATACGTTTGGAAGAGATTGATTAACAAAGTTTTGAGAAGATATGCACTTTATCTGTCAATAATAAATCAAATGTCATAATTTTTTCATGGAAAGAGGTTGAAAAAAATGTATTCCACCTTTATGGGTGACTGTAAATATATTATTGTATTGTTATTTTTTAAGTATTAATGTAAGCAGCATTTTACTGCATTTTAACTACTTAATATACTTTTATGTGGTTTAACAAGTGCAATCATTTAAATTCTATCATGTTTTTCATGTTAAATCTTCACATGAAAAGTAACTAAAACTGACAGCTAAATGTAAAAAGTTACAATAGTTGCCCTCCAAAATCTAGTAGAATAGATTATAAAGTCACATACGGAAATAAAGTACCATATTATTGTCCTTAAGTACAGTAGTTGAGTAAATGTACTTTCCTCCGCTGGCTTCATGGCTGCCATGTCCATGTCTGGTTGTAAAGATATGATAACAGCATGGAAAAAGTCTAATCTCTGTTCACCCAAACATGTTTGAACCGAGCAGACTTTCCCTGCCAAGCATAGTGATAAAAACTGGGGATTTTCACTGAGATCATTAAAGAGAATGGGAGCATAAAAAAAGTCGTGCTGTGTATTCCCAGTGTGAGCATTTAGGTTTGCAGTGTTAATCCTTGGTTTTGTAACAGCGCTCACAAGGGCTCACTGTGACTTGGATTTTGCTCGCTGGAATTAGTTTCCTTTCAGCTTTGGAAAAAAAAAAACAGTAATTCCTCTTCTTGGAATTATTGTTTTCGGCGTGGGCTTAACACGGTTTCATCCAGAGTGACGTAAATGTGTAAGAAACCTGCATCTTGCCCCGTGTCACATGGCTGCTGATGACATTTAACACATGATCCTCAGATATCGTCACTCAGTGTCTCTTTCTAAACCTGCCCTCTGCTCCTGTGTCAGGATTATTGGCCGCAGTGATAATGAACCCAAGAGGATCAAGAAGAGCAAGATGATCGCCAAGGCGTTCGCCATGAGGAAGGAGCTTCACAAGGACCCGGAGAAGGAGCTGTCCTTCAGCATGCACACTGTGTCCCACGACGGACCAGTGGGTGAGTACTTCAACTCCATACAGAGAACAAACATGTTTGCATAAATGTTTGTTATATTGTCCACCTTTTGGTTTAAAGAATGAAACCTTAGAAGCCACATCTGGTGATGTTTATACTCCCACCTTGTGGTAAATAACTAAAACTACAAGGCATCTTATTTAGATTCTTTATAGTGGAGATCAAACCTCATGTTAGTATGCATATTTTTCACAAGATGCTCCCCTTTTCACCCCTGTGGTAAAGGGTTGCTTCACCCAATTTTCAAAGACAGTTTCTTACTTACCTGTAAAGATATCTAGCAATGCAGATATTTATGAGTTTCCTACTCAGCGCTAAGACATAAATTTAGCTTTATGTATGCTGCCCTACAAAGCCACAATGCAGTAACT
Source organism: Serranus cabrilla (assembly GCA_903364295.1). Taxonomy (NCBI): domain Eukaryota; kingdom Metazoa; phylum Chordata; class Actinopteri; order Perciformes; family Serranidae; genus Serranus; species Serranus cabrilla. Next base: position 181,192 of record CAFUXE010000553.1, on the reverse strand, counting down.
GTATTTTTAATACATTTTATGTTAAGACCAGAAACAGAATTTGCATTCATTTTATCATGCAGCACTTTTAGCCACAGCTAAAAAAAAACAATCCAGAGAAAAAAAAAAAGGCTAGTCATGACTAAATTTGTTGTGGTAAGGGCGTATTAAGAAATTGCATTACACTGTAAATTCCAAAAAGGTCTTAAAAAGGTTCAGTTTTTTCGTAGCTTTAGCTTTTCTACAGTTCCTGTTCTCCTTTATAGGATAGCTTAGATCCCACTAGAGGTAAGTGAAAAATCCGTCTAATTTAGGTGAACCACCTCTCTAAGCTTTGGTGTGTAATGTCAAATGGCACCACATGTGCTGATATAAAGATCCACTGTGCATTATTTTTCTTTCAGGTTTGGCCTGAGCAGATTTTCCATTTGCTTTTTTTTGTGGCACAGGGGCTACACAGTCAGGGACAACTGTTATGTCTGTAGCTAAGAAGTGCATGACACATCTCCGCTCATGTAAGCTGTGAGGCTGCTGTGGCGGCCATGCTTGTTTAGCTTGGAGCAGTTCAGAGCTGCAGAGGCACCGCGGGGGAGCCATTAAGTGTACGTTGGGTTTAAAGCTGTCCTCAGTTGTCTCTAAATGGAGTTTGTGGTTTGTCTTTTTCTCATTCATAGCTGGAATCAATTTTGAACTAAATGAGCCATCAAATGACATGTCATCAGCCTGGGCGCAGCATGTGACGAAGATGGTGGCGAGGCGCGGTGCCATCCTGCCTCAGGACATCTCTGTTACTCCAACTGGGACACCAGGTGAGAGCTGAGAGACTCTGACATCACACCAGCTGCTCCATATACACAGCATCTGAAACACTTGAAATTCATTGTGCATTTTCAATAAAGTGCTTGAAATTTAGGCTACACATTTTCAAACATGAAACTTTGACATCCATATACAATATAGACTGCATCTACTGTATATAAATATGTAAATAACACAGTAAGATGCTTGAAAAGCTTGAAAATGCTTGAAACTTTGAAACTGAACTTGATGTTGGAAAACATGCAGTAACCCTGTTTGACCTTCTTTACCTTTTTTCACTCCATCTTCCTCCTGTTCCTTTTCTAGAGGACTGCTGATCACCAACTTATTTTCTGTTGTTTCTTCGCAGTGCCTCCTCCAGAGGAGAGGAACAGGCTGTGGATGGTGGAGGCTGAGATTTCTCCAGAGATGATAAAGAGGAAAAAGAAGAAGAAGAAGAGGAAGAAGGAGGTGCGTCCAGCGGAGGAGGCGGTGGACCATCAGGCCTATCGCCAGCGAGAGTTTGGTCGCAGCTCAGTGCCTCGCCTGCCCAAACTGCCGTGCCATCCCAGCCTGGTCGCTAACTTGCGGGAGCAGCAGAAGATGCAGGAGGAAGTCCTGCCGGGGTCCTACCCAGATGTCAAGCCCTCCCACCCCCTGTCCTGTGAGGAGAGGTGTCCGTACCCAGCTTACCAGAGCAGCCGGAACAGCTATGGCCGCAGTCTGCTCTCTCACCCTCCCACCTTCAGCGACCGCCCAGAGGATCTGGGTCTCGGCCCGCGCTGCCTCCCCTCGGGCTCCACCTGGCAGCCCAGTGGGTCTTCCCGCTACCCCAGAGAGGTGGATCTCACTGACGGGCTGTCGGAGAGGTTGGCCCACGTGGCTCGGGTACCAGCGGGCCGAAGGGCCGGCTATGGACCCATTCATTCCCGGACCAATTTAATGGAGGCGGAGCTTATGGATGCTGACTCTGATTTCTAAGAGCAAAGCCCCGATATGTTGCTTTCTGGTACACAGACTGTAAGCTACAAAAAGTGCTGGATACTTTCAAAACTCTTACTAAAGTGCACCTGATTCCCAATGCCCAGACGTCGAGACGGGACTAAGCTGGTCAGTTTTTTATTTTCTGTTTTTAGAGAAAAAACAAAGGGATAAAGTGGAAAAATATGTTGTAAATAAGTTAATGAAAAAATATTTTTTATACTTTATTTGTTTCCAATAACATTTCAAAGGCAACTCCATGATGACAAGACAAATGAGGCAGCTAAACTTTAAGTGGCTTGAATCAGATTTCTGTATTCTGGATCCCTGTGCAGTCATCAGCCTGAGTCAGCTCAGCCCTGTTATAACCTCTGAACATGGCAGAGTCAGTTAACAGTTAACAGCGCCAACTTGTTTGAGATTACCAGTTTGGACATTTGAAGAAGAAGGCAGTAAAATAAACCTTTTAGAAGTCAATTATATTCTTATTTTTTGACTGACCATTGTTTTTATAACTATTTTACTGCCACAGAGCAGTAAACCCACAGAAGACCATCCAGGACAGAAAAAAATGCTACGGGCTACTTGCAAATACTGTTTGACCCAGGTCTTCTTTTGTGTTATATTTTCATGTTTTTCTCTCTTCCCACCACTATTTAGCCATTAATTACTTGTGTTTATGTACAGTTACCTTGAGATACTAACTATTATCTTCCTTGACTTATTAATACTAATATCACAGAAATGATTGCTGAGTGGCAGGACTTTGAGAGGTTTCTTTTAGAATTTGTGACACACACACAAGGATATAAAACCTTGCCAGGAAACACTAAAGAAATTATATCATTTGTGTTAGATGATCTTATTGTACACACCAGGTCTCACAGCTTCACATTCAGATTTAAACATAATAACCCAAATTATTATTTTGTCCTCACTTTCCTCCACTTTATTCTTCTCTCTGAAGTTATACTGACATGATTTTGTTAAAGAGTACCTTAAAACCAGACATTTTGCCTCCTTCATTTCTGCCCACAGTGTATAAAATATGGACTTAGCTGTGGTGATGTCACCTTTGGTTTGTGGACTACTGTTTTGAAGCCTCAATGTTGACATTTCTGCCGTCACCATCTTGCTTTTTTGGAGCCAGATGCAGCCATATTTGGATGAGAGGGTAGCAACCAGCCTAGCAGGGTGAGATACAGTTAGTATAGCAATGCTAAGTCACCAGCTAAATGCACAAAATGTACGTACGGTTAAAAATTGAAAAATACATTTTAGGCAATCAAACTTTTACAATAAAGCACCAGAATTAGTGTAATTTTCTAATAGATTTTTATACAATCAGACTTGGTGGAGGAGGCAGGAGGCAGCTCCCCCTGCTGGTCATTAGAAAGAATGCAGCTTTAAAGCGCTTCACTGCAGCAAGGTGAAAAGTTCCACCACTAGAAGTTAGTGAAGGCAACTTTCCAGAGGGTTTAAGTTACTCTTTCGACAGGTAATAAACAAAAAGTTACTGAGCAAGAATACTAACTATTTGAATACACTCTGCCTGGTGCAATAAACCAACAATTGGACGTCTCGTTCTCAATGAGTTCTCCTTGTATATGTCAGTAAAAGTGTTATTTTTTTACAGCAGTATTTCTACTTTTGTTCATCTGTTGTACATATTCACATTTAAACTGGGCTTCATATGTGTTTCTTCTTCTCTTCAGTCCAGTTAAAAAATCTTTTGTATGATTTATTTTAGACTGCAGTGTGTTTAGAAGTCACTTCCCCCTAAATGTTTCTATTTTTCAGTGTCTGTCTTTCTAAGCGTGTGTTCTGTATATAGGTTGTTCATAGATTTCTCAGTAAAGGTATTATTTGTACAGATTTATATATCAAATCACTTGATTACTCTGCTGATATGATAAATAAAAGGGAAGAGTCAATTATGCTATAAGAAGTTGTCACTGTACTTGTGCTGTAACCAAAATTTCACCTGGTTTCGTCATTTTACACTCGATATGGATAAATGATGCTGACGTAGACTGTGATAGACCACTTCTTAGCCAATGCTAATTAGTTTGTCTAATTTAAGTGTCTGGTTATTCATGTGAGTTGTGTACGATAGTGAATTATTTATGTTATTTGTAGTTACCACACAGCTTTCAACTCAACAATTTACAGAGCCTGGCAACTAAAATTAAGCATAGCTGATATCCACACAAAAGTTTATGCTCAAAGATTATTAAGAGACTAAATGAAGATTACTTTGGTTATTATATTTTACTTTTTATGCCCTGAAAAGTAATAATTCCTGTTTTTGTAAACCGTATAAAAGATTTAGGCCAGCAGGTCTTGTGTTGCTTTCTGTGTTTATTCTTCCAACTGTGTAAAAAATAAAACTGTCACTTTGACTGTGCAGCTGTACTTTTTTTGTTTTTATATGTAAATAAAAGTAACCATACACTTTTCTGTGTGATTGTGTTGCCATGTTGTCACACTATGCTTTTAGTCCCAAGTATCAGATGGTATGAAAAATAAATACACACAAAAAAGATGCTCATTTATCACACTTAACACTGTTAAAACTCTTCAACATCTGAATAAAACATTCAGTCAGCTGACTTTTTTACCTGTTAGCTGAGCGGTGCCTTTTTCTTAAAGAAATAAAAAAAATTCCCCTTAGTTGTAGTTTCAGTGTAATGTTTTGTTGTGGGTTACTGAATGTTTGAAATATTGGCTATAGAGATGTCTCTCAGTACAATACAACCAGATGGCACATCCCTATGGCTGATGTCTCCAACACTCTGCAACTTGCACCAAAAAAATCTAGACTAAAATCTAGAATGAACTGTCCCTTTAATGCTAACAAAATGGCATGGTTAGTTTTTTATTCAATTTTTATTGACCAAATTTACCAAAACGTGTGAATTGATGCGGCTTCCAAAAACCTTACACTTTCATACAAAATAATGTGTTAATATTTAGCGTTTTTTTCCCAAAATTTCAGATTATTTGATTATTATTATTATTGATGCATTTATGTAAGAAGCATTTTGTTTTTGTCGATGTAGGGCTACTTTTAACTACTGTTATGTGTTTTAACCTTTAAAAAAATATATTTAAAATTCATTTAAATTCCTGTTTATTCTTGACCTTGACGTGATGCTGTGCAGCGTCACACCTGTCTTAATAGATTCTACCACTAGGGGCGCTAAAGTTTCAACATTTCAAATTTTACAGAGTGGATTAAATATATAAAAAAAACATGTTAATACATCTATAAAAAAATAAAAATGTATTTATAAAACATCGACAGGAAGAAATAAATCGCGTTAGGAGCCATACATGCATGAAAATAGTAAGATTTAAAGTCATGCAGGCCCCGCCCCTCCTCTTTCTATGTGTCTGTGCTGGGCGTCAGGCAGAGAGGGTGAACAATCAGTGACCGCACGCGCACTTCATAAAGAGGGGGTGAACCCTCGACACACAGCCGATACAGGAGCGACAGTTGAGGAATAAACAGACAAAATGTCCCACAAAAAGATGCCAAATGATGTGGAGAACCTGCGGAGAAGGTCCCAAGCTGACTCCACAGGTAAGACCAAACTTTCGCCATGACCTCCCTTCAACAAACACCGTGGAAAACTTCGTTATCATTTGCTTTTGTGCCTATTTCTTTGCTTCTGAGACATTTTTATATGTTTTAATGCAGAAATGAAAAGAATACACATTTCACTGGACTTTAACCTTATAAAATTGATTAATTGGACTGCGTTCATTAATGTCACCTGTGCTGCCAAACTTCCTGCTAGTTTGAGCGAGTAAAGAAAATTCCTGTGGGACTGTTTCACTGTCAAGCTCCACAGAAGTCCCTTTATTTCTAAAAGAATGTCAGCTTTTAACTATCTTAATGTTTGGGCAGGTAGAAAGTGAGAATTGTGTCCCAGATTAGAAGTAACAGCTCTTTCCTGTGCTTTGTCTTGTGTTGTTCACAACTTTGCCATTGTACTTTCAAACCTTTGCATCTGTTAGCAGGCATGGAGGACAGAAGGGAGTACACATTAAAAGCAGATGCACTCTGTACAGTGAAACCAGCATGCTTCTATTTTTAATTACAAAGCATAGCTCAGTCTACAGAGTGTTCTTATCTCTATGTGCTGCAATGCATTCATAATGTGATCCGTCTTGGCAGACAGCAGTTGTCAGAGTGGGGATGGAGGGGACACTATGCATGACTCTCAGGAGGTTTTTGTTAGTCACACGCATTTGCATGGCTGGAGGCGTTGGTCCTCAATGTCAATCAACCTCTACACCTCTAATACAGTGACCCACATCTGTGGAGTGACCCTAATGTCATTCAGTGCACCTCCAGTCTTAAATCAGCATGCTGAACTTGCAAAAACTTTTCAAATGATGCCAGAATATTTAATGATGTACGATTAGTTTTGTTTAAAATCCATAACCTTTTTCTCAATATTACGTATTTGTTTAGAGAACTCTGTAGATCCTGAGCAGCACCACCGGATCCCACGAAGACAGTCCCAAACTGATTGGCTCTCTGTTGGCCCCCAGCATCCAGAGCTGGGCACAGCGCAGACACCCTCCCCTGATGCTTCTTCTCACCACTTCTGCCACAACACGCCCAAATGTTTCCTCACCATCCACAGAGGTGATTCCAAAATAATCAAAAAGTATCTGTAAGAATCTGTGGAGATGGAAATGTTTGTCCCTGCTGTTCTTTGGGATTTATCATGCGATTTTCTTGCCATGTGGAAGAGTTTTCTCACAGTTTTGATCTGCACAGGAGCACACGGGACGTCAGCCCGATCTACTCCGTCTCGGTGTGGAGAAGAAGGCTGGCATGAAGCCACCACAAAGACGACAATCAGAGCTGAGAATGAGGTGGAAGCACACAGGGAAGCCAACAACTACAAGGTGGGCCTTGTTCTTTACTATTTAAAGAATGTATTGGCATTTAAAAAAAAAAACACTTGTGAAAAGGATGTGTTATTGGGGCGGTCCCACCCTGGGGCAGCAGAGGCACTGCAGGAGGTACCTGCATGACTGGAGGGGAAATGTTGAGCAGATCTAACTGAATCTGAAACATGTGGGAACAATAAAATACTTTTCATGTTAATTGTGCTCTGTGAAAGACTTTTAATCCAAATTCATGCTTGTTTTTTTCCAGTTTGGCTTCAGAAAGTGGAAGGGCAACGTAACGGAGAAGCCCATTGAAGACCGATCAGAAATCATCAAGGAGCTCCACTCTGATCTCAGCATCGTTAAGCCTCGAGAAGGTCTTTTTTTTGTGCATTGTATTTGAACTCAGTTTAAATCTGGTGTAGGAAGTTTTTAGGAAAAGAAAGAAAAAGCCAGAATTTACAAATCTATTAAGGAAGCTTGAAGATAAGTCTGTCGATCATCCTTTTTTTTGGGTTGCTTTCAGTGTAGACAGTTGTTGCCAGTGCTGGAATAACAACTTTTTCTGCCACTGAATCCAATTTTCACCATCTGAAGATGAATGTGCACAAGTATAAACATCATCTCTCTCATGAGATTGGTCAAAGTCTCCCATCACAAGATAGATTTTCTAAAGCCTGAAAACTGAGCCCAGACAAGAACAATTGAATTACAATATGCTGAATGGTTATTATGGACTTTTTTGCCAAATAGCACAAAAATAACTGCCTTCTCCAGCTTTAACACAAACTACATATTCATACAGACAATTAAGGACGTGTTAATGGGAAAACAGTAACCTGTAGTGTAATTTTTCTCTCCTCTCCTTCAGGCTCAGTGATCACCGTTGGGAACATAGTCTATGTATTTTTATTTGGATGGTGGATTTCCTTAATCTACTTTCTCATTTGTCCGCTAATGTTTCTAACAATCCTCGGTGCCCCTTATGGTATGTATCCTATAAACAGCTGCATCACTCAGTATTGTAGTGTCAGCTAAAACGTGGAACATCATGCTGTTTTCTTTGTTTTTTAGGCAAACTTTGTTTTAGAATGGCATGCTACTTTATTTGGCCATTCGGGACGTCTATAGAAAAGGTATTTTTATATATAATATACTTACTACTCCATTTACTCTTTTTTTTGGGGATTCCAATAATTAAGGCACCAACCAGCTTTGTCCTTTCTCAGGTGGGTGATGTAGTTAAGAGATCCATTGCGAGGCCTCCGAAGTGTGAGGTCATTCCTGAAGAGAGGGACCCTGAAGACAACAGGGACAAGGACGCTGCACCTCTTCTGATGTCTTCTCCAATCCCTGTCGAGATTCCTGTCCAGCAAGCACCAGCTAGAAAAATTTCAAAGCACTGGGTCAGAATTACCTTTAATAAATCACAGTTACGGTTTAGCAGCATTTCTATATATTAATGATTTAAATTATTCATTGTCCTTCTCTGCAGTGTCGCGTCAGCACTTATATTTTCCTGTTACTGGGTTTCCCTGTCCTGGCTCTGGTCCACTGTCTGGCCTGTGTGCTCGCCTGGCTGCTGGTCTTCACCATACCTGTGGCCAAGATGAACGCTCGCACAATGACCATAGTCCTCCTGATGCCACCAGAGGACCTGCAGATTCACAGACCAGAAAAGGTACTCGGTTCTCCGTGGTTAGTCAGAGAAACATAGCAAGGAATGTTGTCTTTTATACTGAAGACTTTTCATAGTGTCCTTATTCACTGTGGTCACATGTGACTGAATTAGTACACATGTTAATGTCTTGAGGGGCGTGTGAAGAGGTAACAAGTTCTGGTGATTCATTTTCTTTTGTGTATAATGACTTAAGAACAGGTGAAAAAAGGTTTATTCAGAATAATCTTTCAAAGTAAAAAATAACCTGTGATTTAGGTGGATATCACCTTAGCCAGGATCATATTTCAAAATGACTTTACTTTTTTATCTATAACAATAGTGGAGAAATGAAGTCACTAGGAAGAAAACATAATAGCTTTTTGTCTATTTAGAAAATGGGGCAGTGGTGCACTTTAGCCTCCTGTGGCTGAAAAAAAAATGTTACTCGCATGGCAACTTTGATAAAAAAATTTATTTTTTTATTTATTAATTATTAACTGATTTTGTTCTCACTTGTCATTTCTGTGTATTGCAGTAAATTGCCATTCTAGTGTGTCATCTATGCCCTTTTTTTTTTAAAGGGTCAGTTAAGCCAAACCTAAAACAACCTAGAGAAGTTTTTCAAATCTAGATACCACTAGAGGGAAGCACACATCTTTTATTTGTAAGAACTTCCCAAAGATCTTCTCTGTTGTCTGTTAGCATCTAATAAATACATTTGTAACATGAGGTGAGTGTTTTCTGTTCCTTTCTACAGGCGTTTGGGTGTGAAACCAGAGTCATCTTATGCTGTTATCAAGCTTTCAATGTGTATTACTACAAATACACTGTCCAAGGAATCAACATTTTCGCTCTCAGTATGCTTTTTGTTTCGTTGGATCTGACTGGATGAAAGTAAAAGGCTTGTAAGAAGAATGCTCAGTGATGGTGCCATTAGATTGCATTTCAATATACTGGTCTCCTGTGTATTCAAGTGTTGTGGGGGAATTGTGTGTGCAGTCATGAGCAGCAGACTGGAAAAACAAATCTGAATTTTATTCTCAATGTAATTTCAGGTCTATAAACATTAGTATAAGCTACGTTAAAAGTGTCTATTTATCATTTCAAGTCACGCATGCCATACCCAATCAGTCCTGAATTATTCCTTTTTTAACGAGGTGGCAGATGTTTGTGATTACAGTACAGGTGTGTCCACTGTTCTCCTTAAGTCTCTGTTCCTGCAGACCTGCTCCCCCTGGTATTGATCACTCTCATTATTGGCTATACTGACCATGAGCACCATTACTTCAGCGCAGAGACCAAGTTTTGCACAGCCATCGCTTCCATCATTCCTCTATCCTACTACATTGGCATGGGCATAGCCAGGTGAGGTGTTTTTGTGATGTGTGTGTCCAGTAGATGACTGTGTGTATTTTTCCTCATGAAGTCTGATGCACAATATATTTGAATGGTGCACATTCCCACAGTATTTCTGCACAGAGTAACTTTGCAGTGGGGGCAGTGGTGAACGCGACATTTGGCTCCATCACCGAGATGACGTTCTACATAACGGCGCTGCTGCAGGGACACAATGCTGGCACCAAATGCTATGAAGAGATCGTTAAAGCGGCTCTCACCGGGACCTTGCTCGGGTGTATTCTGTTTGTGCCTGTGAGTGCCTGAGAGGGACAATCAGTCAGCATGCAGCACTCTGATCACCCTCTTGCTGACATTTCTGTTTGTGTTTATCAACTCCGCAGGGTATCTGCATGATAATTGGGGGCATTAAACACAGGGAGCAGCGATTTAACAGCCGTTCAGCCGGAGTGAGCTCCGCTTTGCTCTTCATATCAGTAGGAGGTATGGAGGGCAGCTGCACAAAACATGTTAAACATTATGTCCTCCACTAATGCATTCATAAACCCTCATGATTTTATGTTGTCCCTAGGTGTGTTTGCTCCCACCCTCTTCTCAAAGACCTTCGGTAATCTGATGTGTGAAAGCTGCACAAACAGTCCAGGAAATGGCAGCGTGCCCTTCATCTGCAGGGACTGTCACTATGACACGGTGGGCTGCTTCTCTTAACCTTCATATAACTTCATGCAAGTTTGAAAACCCTTTTTAACCCTTCATTGGGCAAAGAACCATATTTGGTAACTTCAGCAGTTTCCAAACATTTCAATGAGTGCCCTTTGCAGGGTTAATAAAATATTTTGCAAGGAGATTGTTCATGTTTGCAGCTCTTCACTGCACCTTTGTTTGGTATTGGGATTAAAAACAATCAGAGCTGGCTTTCTTTTTATTGAATTCCTTTGCCTGCTAACATTATCACTACCAAAATACTATCCAGTTTGATTATATAATAAGGCTTTAATTCTCTCCTTCATTTTTGTTTTCAAGAATCCCGCTGACACACAGTCGATCCTGTCCCATATCGAGTGAGTCTAAATGCACATTTCTTATTTTGTAGCAGTTCTTAAGGAAACAGCTTTGTGTTTTAACTGATCAATAAATCTAAATGTTTTTCAGGCCCCTGGTGTACACCATTTCTGTGCTCCTGCCTGGTGCATACCTGATCGGCCTCATCTTCACCCTGAAAACCCACTCCCACATCTATGATATCCATATCAGCGATGGTCAAGGAGGCCACGCCCACGGTGGTCAGTATGCACAGGAGGGTGGCAGCAACTATCACCCCACTGGTGATGTCACCGCTGGCCATCCCTTTGCAGCCAACACGTGTATTAATGCCAGCATTATTTCCACCAGCCACGGTCCAGCAGGTGTGTGTGCACGTAGGGGGGAACCTTTGGGTGAAGGAGCATGTCTGCCTGTTGCCTGCTTTATTTGTGCATGTGAGGAAAGCATTTTGCAGTGAGGTAAGGTTGTGCATGCCGAGCCCTTAAAGCATGTGAGGGTGAAGGACATAAATCTGTGAGAAAAGGCTTTGAAATCCACTGGACACATCAGAAAACCTCTGCAACACTGAGGTAAGTCATAAATGTAACGCTTCTGTAAGCTGACAGTGTGTTTGACCCCTGCAGGTCATCATGTGGTCCACTGGTCCAGGTGGAGGGCTCTTGCAGTGCTGATTGTTGCCACATTGCTGATGGCCTGCTGCGCCGACCTCAGCACAGAGAACATCGAGCCCATGCTGACACATTCTACCATCTCCCAGGTATTTGAAATCAAATCAACTGAAGACAGACAACCTTGTTTTGTTTCATCATAAAGGAGAAGAGAAGCATGAATCTCCCCTCAGACTTTTACATGTTTTATATGCATCACTGTGGACACTTTGAGGGAATAATCCACTTCAACAATTAACTTATGAGGCACTTTTTTTTTTTTCAAAAAACACAAAATAATGAACCAAATGTTCGCATGCATTAACGTCTTAGGGTGTAGTCATGTATTTCAGAATCTATATGTTCATATATCGATTCACAAAAGGCATAAATGGTAACACTATCCATATATACAGAGAAAGCACAGAAATATACATGATTTAACAAAAACGGTTTATATAAAAACAATCAAAGGAAATTGTTTTATTTCAAGTCTTAATGGTCCTTGGTTGATAATTGTATAGAAGATGCAACGTTTAACATTTGCAGTCTGGAATACCTTTTATGTTTAGACATAAAGACAATGAATTGTGTCCCTGAGTGTCTCTTTGTGCCTGTTGCTTCTCCACATTTTGCAGTACTTCATCGGTGTCACAGTGTTGGCCATGGTGCCAGAGCTTCCTGAGATTGTCAATGGGATCCAGTTTGCTCTGCAGAACAACATCAGCCTGAGGTCTGAGTGCAATGTAGTGCTGTAGTATAATTTAAGTTACCTCCTGAAGTTTTAAAAAGACAGTGCTTTTCATTTTGGCTAGTACGAAAAATATTATATTTTGTGTCTACAGCCTTGAAGTGGGCAGTTGCATTGCTGTGCAGGTCTGCATGATCCAGATTCCACTGCTCATACTGTTCAATGCCTTCTATGTAAGTTCCCAGTCTTTGTGATTTTATACATTTTTACTTATTTTTTTTTTTTACATAATGCAGTTGTTTCAATCATGACATGACAAACTCTTTTTTTTTTTTTTCTCAGGATGTAGGATTTGTACTTGTGTTCAGTGATATTCACCTCTGGTCCAGCATCTTCAGTGTCATTCTGGTCAACTACATCTTCATGGATGGGAAGTGTGACTACTTTCAGGGTGAGTCTGAATGCAGAGATTTCTACACATCAATTCACAGAGACTAGCAGAACATTTCATGTGTTACCAATTAGACATATCTAACATAGTGGTTTCCAACCTGGGGGTCTCTACCCTCACCAGTGTTCACCAAAGCTTCATTGGGGGTTGCAAGGCCTTCTTGAGTTCAAGACTTTTGTTTTGTTTTTAAAGAGTATATCCAGTTGCCCTATATCTCAGCACTTCATTAATTTTCTTTTGAAAGAAATAATAAAATTATTCTAAAGTTTAGATTAGTGAGATGTAAAAAATCTCAGAATAAGGGTACAGCATAGAAAAGTAAAAAAACAAACCAAGACAGAATTGTATTACAATGACAAAAAATATCAGGAAAGCTAATCTCTGATGCAATATTCAAAATTTGCTCAAAATGTTTCCAAATCGCTTGTTTTACACACACTTCCTGCAGTAATTGCGTTCGCTGTCTGGGTTAACTGTACTGTTTATCAGTTCAGATGTGCAAACTTATAAACGGGTAAAGCAGGGAACTAACTGCTGGAGGCTTGCGGTCATTATGGCGTCCGCCACAGCTGATAAACGCCAATGTATCAAAATGCAGCAGCCGCAGTGCGCTCGGTCATTCCTGTCGAACCGCCAAGATTCACGTTACGGTAACAATATTCAAGTCAGTTATCCATCTGAAAGTGAAAAAAGAGAGGAAAGAGAAGTGGATTGAAAGAAAAGGAAAACAGTGGTAAGTCAGCAGATAACAATTGAGTATGACTGTAAATAACTCAATGCTGTTATTTAATATAGCCTCAACTAAAAAGGGAGACCCATAATTTAATAATTTGGACTGATTTTGTTTAATTCTTTAGTCAGTTGTCAGTTTACTCAGTGACAGAAAAGGGAAGGAAAAAGGTTCACAAGGTAGCATGTGCACATGGCCTGTCTCTGGTGAAGGTTAAACCTGAATGACTGTAGATTATAATGGGATGTGTTCTGCTTGCAGGTACTGCTCTGGTGGTGGTCTACCTCATCCTTCTGGCCCTTTACTTCTTTGCTCCTTCTCCACGTTCTTGTTGATCTGCTTGTCCAGAATCCCAAAGCTCCAAACATTTTGGGCCACTTTAAAAAAAAAATTT
>CAFUXE010000553.1:154920-167510 GCA_903364295.1 Serranus cabrilla | reverse complement strand
CGTCCTTCATCTTCAGGTGGTGTGGGTTCAGTGACACAAAAGATGGAAAAAAGATCTGGATTGATTTTTGAAATTTCAGTGGAGCTGTAAATAATTAGCTGCCTGTCAGCTACTGAATGGTGTTATTTGAATGTTTTTTTGGTTCTGATATATTGTAATATGCGGTTTATAAACGACATAATAAATGCATCAATTTGTAAACTTGTCTGTGAAATAGAACCTTTTATTGAGCTTCACTACATAAATAAGTCTGCATTTAAAAAAAACTTTTGATGAATGTACCACTGTAATTTATATTGAATTATTTCCGCTACGTTTTAATATCTAGTGGCATATAAGTATGCTAACAGGACAAATGACATGCATGTTATTACCTTCAACATTCTCAGCACTTCATGCAAAAATAGTCTAAAATGGAAAATCATTAATTCTGTTATGCAACACACTAATGATAAGTCAAGCAAAGTGAACGGGGGAACAGAGAGCTATTTACAGAACACTTTTATTGACGGTACTCCACAACATTCACACAAGCCTACTGTACAACATTTTAGTGGTCACCTTTTTAAAACTATGTCCCAAAATAAAGGTTTGATGTTAAAAGCAGGTGATGACATCATGCACAAAGTAATTAGTTAGATGGAACAGAAGTAAAGGAGCAGGGAGAAGAAGTGCAGGCAGATCAAACCATTGGGCAACATCCCATCCTCTCAGTCCTTAATAACTTTGTTCAAGTTGCACCATTATTTGGCATCTGTTTCTTTAACTTGACACATTTGAGTAAGTGCTTTTAGGATTTCTACCCAAAAGTCTCCACCCTGGAGAAGAAAAAACGAGGATCCAAAATTGCTATTTTTCCCACCTAGATGAGTGACTACTGTATGTGTATCCGCTTGTTGAAAATGGTTAAAATGTTCACTTAAAAGAATTTAACATAAACCCATTATCTAAACATGCAAATATCTTATACTGCCTATATTAGTGAAACATCAGCCTCATTAAAAGTTTGATAAAGGCACTGCAGTATTAACAAATGTCTGGATAAGCCTGCTACCAAAGCAACTCCCTGTGCAAACATTGTCATTAACAGAGAGGGAGTTAAAGTCTGAACAGAATTAAGTCTTTATTGGAATAAAAGCATTTTTTGAAATATTTTTAAGAGCACCAAATTCACAGTGATGTGTTGCATGGTTTGGTTTACAAATGAGAGCTGCAAGCAAACAGGATGGAAATGAAATCATTGAAGAACTTTTTTGCAGACGGTTTTCCAGACTAGGCTGTAACAATGTATGACGGAAAATACAGGAAAACAAAGGCTCAGACAGGCAAACCCACCACTGAACCTTTCTTCATACTAATGACAAGCAAACAGTGTTTCTGCATGTGTTAGCCAACTCACAAAATAATTACTCATGACCATTTTCAAAGTATACCATAACTTAAAAAAAAGTTTCTCCTTCCTTCCAGGCAGACACTAATTTCCCATCATATAGTATTAAAAACAGCTCAAAGACTTGAAATTTAAGATCACATTGACAACCATTTTTACCATTATTAATGTCAAAGTTATGCAAGAATAACAAAACCTAAACAATTAAAAAAAACACAAAGTTGGTGTGTTTGACTATGTAAAGCTGGGGGTTGATTTTTATACCATAAGGAGATGCGTGAAATAAAAAGGCTGCCTGGAAGGTCACAAAAACATTTATAAAATCTAAAATATGGGAAAGAATGAAAATTATACATGAGATTTTTTATTCAATTAGCTAAAATGTGCAAAAACACCGTCTGCCACTTTTTTAAGTCAAGATAGACTACTTATAGGTTCTGTTTAAAAAAAAGTAAATGTCCACAAAAATGCAAGACAAAGTGTGCAAACAGCAATATCAGGTGATGAGAATACCCCCAGAGAGACTGATTTAGTCCTCCAAATAAATACACATGCATTCTTCCTTTGCACAGAATTCTTAAAAGTACTAGAGAAGGCAGATCTTTTTTTAGAAACTAATGGGAGAGGACAGTCTTTGAAAACATGGTAAAACAAAGTATTTCCTGCTGTCACGGGTTGGAGGATGAGAAGCAGGAATTCATGTTTATCTTGACACAAAGGCATCATGTAAGGAGCTGTGGTGGCGAAGGGGGGAGGGTCGAGTAAAATCCATAAAACATTCCACATTTATTTTCTTTATCATCACTGAAACTGCCAAAAAAAAAGAACAAAAATAGGCATCCCATTGTTTTTGGTATTAAGGCGGGGCTACGTCAGGCGGGGGCAGGAGAGGGCGTTTTCCCGAGAATTTTGCAATTAATTAAATTCTGTGCTCTGTCACACCTTGTCTCCCCCCAGTACAGCCCAGCCCGTCCCATCCATCCATTCATTTGTCCGTCCCTCACCGTGCGGCCTATTTCAAGCGTTCAATGAGTTCCTGTGTGAGGCCCAGGTTGAGCAGCTGCATGGTGGGGAGTGAAGTCAGGTGGGGAAAGGCCTTGAGGAGCTTCTCCCAGCATAGCTCCAGCAGGCTGGGCACAGCCAGCCAGATCTTAAACAGAGAGCCAGTTCTCTTGTTCTCATGGATGTTCACTACGCCACCATGAATGTACATGCAGCCGGCCTGCAGGGAAAGAGAGAAAGACGTATTTATTGTATTAAGTGTGAAGTTTACGAGAGAAATATCTGGGACACAGCAGAAACAATTCTTCTTCTTATTATTATATTATCTACACTTTAAATTAATATTAAAGACCTCAAACTTATGAAAGAACACATATGGAAAAAAGTGTCAGACTAACCAGAATGTTTTATATTTTAGATTCTTAAGAGCAGTAGCCACATCCCACTTTTTTGGATTGGTTTGTACCTTTATCAACATGTTAATTTGCTATGTTCATAAGGAAGATTGTTACCGCTGACATGAAACCTCAGTACTCAGTCATTAAACGTATGTGTATAGAGTGACTAGAAAGAGAGTTGTACTAACTGGGGTGACAGCAGCACAGTGGAAGTAGGCTGGCTCAGGCATCACTGCCGGTAGTTTACTCCACTGGAAAGTCTGCAGGTTGATCTTCCACAGATCAGCTAATATCAATTCCCCGTTGTAGCCTCCACAGATAAATACATCTACGAGAGAGACAAATTATGGGTGAGATACAGACACAGTTGTACATGCGCTAGCTGGATGGAAGTTACTGTCATATGAGGATGTGATATGAAATGTCAGGAGCACCTGTTTATCTTTGAAGCACATCAGATGTGTGATTTTTATCAGGTGATATTGGCTGCACTGCATTATTGAAAAGTTTTTCTCACCATTTCGTATTTGTACACAGCTATGGCATCTCCTAGGAGCAGGGTACCCTGTTAGAAACACACACATTTTAGAACGGAGAACGAAACAAGCTTAGGTAGTACTGACGTGCAGAATACACACCTATTTTATCATGAGGTTTAGTTGTAATCTCCTCCCAGGAATTGGTCTCCAGATTGTAAGCATGTATCTATTAAAAAGACAAAATATTGACTGTGAGGTTAAGGGAGTGATTAAGATGGATTTGGCTTGTGTGCAAAACAAAACCAACATAAACTGTGATAACATTTTTAATATATTCGTAGTGTTGTCGTACCTTATCCAGAGGGTAAGATGTCCAGGAAGTTCCTCCTCCCAGAATGTAGATCCTCTGTCTGTCATGTGCTATTTCATGCCTGTACCTGTGACACAAACAACAACACGCTGTCAGCTACACTGAAAAGATCCTGAGCTGGGTTTGATCCTGTAATACATTCAGGCATCATAAAGGCATACCGTTCCTCAGGCAGGTCGTCAGGAGGGTTGTTGGGCTTGAGGTGGATCCACTCCCTGGTGGTCAGGTCCAGCCTGTGCAGGTCTGTGCTGTAGATGTAACCCGTTGTCCCTCCAAATACGTACAGGAAGCCGTTTATAATAACCATTGCCTGAAGGAGCAAAGATAGAAAACAACTAAGACTTAGAATCAACTCTAAAAATTACTTAGCAAATATAAGTTTCAGAGTTTGTATATACACTGGATCCTATAGAAGCCAATTTCTGCCAATGTGATGGGGGGAAACATTGAAAAATATACTACGCATCTCAAATTCTTTAAAAGCTTTGTCAAAGTAGAAACTAACTTACCTCAAAATAATGACTCAGTATCTCATTCTAAAAATGATAACTTCTAAGAATAATTCCTTAGTGTTTATTGTAAATTCTCAGTATAGTATTTTAAGTCATTATTTTGAGATTTTCTTTTCTTCAACTGGCTGAAGTGGGCTTTCCAAGTAACCACTGTATATTAAAATGCATAAAATTACAAAAACCCCTCGATATATGACTCAGAGAACAAAGAAATGCTGAGGTTACCTGTCCATAGATTCTGTTTGGCTTCTTCCCCCGACAGTTGAGCAGTGACCACCGCTTGTACTTCACGTTACAAACGTGAACATCATTGCCATTATTTTCACCAAAGGGGATCCCGGTGCCACCAAACACCAGGAGGTTGTTGCCGTGCAAAACAGCTGAAGAGACAAAAGGTACACCAACTCAATTTTCATTCACATTTCTAAACAGAAAACTGGATTTTGTTCTGTGTGTTAACTGCTAATGTTAAATGTTCAAAACTATCAGATATATAATGGCTCACCTGACATAGACGCCAGCTCTGTGGGCATATAGCCCTCTGTTCGAATCTGCTGCCAGCAGCCGGTGGCAAAGTGGTACCTCCAAAGCTCCCTGAACAGTGGATAGTCTTCATTCTCTGAGCCTCCTGACTCATCGTAGTCAGGGTTGTACCCTCCAAACACATACAGGTTAGTGTTGTCAGCAACGCAGCGATGCCCGCTGCGGGCAGGGGGAGTACGATGGCCTGGAGAGGGAGGAACAAGGTTTCATAAGATCCACACAGAAAGCGACAGATCAGTCAGTTAAGTAAAGTAAAATATCACAGGTTGTACTTGTTGAAATATTAAACACCATCCTGAAAGCCTTCTGCTGTGATTAATATAGAGTCACCACATTGTGTAATTATGATAATGAACTGCTTTGTGAAAGCTAATTTATTCATATATTAATTAATCATTCTTTATTGTCACAGAATGCTGAAGGATCGCCCAGGATGCCCCGACAGCAGGTAAACATCATACAGAATCATAAAGTTAAGCCTTGTATTTGTAGTTAGAATAGAGACAGCGTTATCTGAGGCTCACAGTTCCACCTCATAAGGAAGGTGATGCTAATAGCAGAGAATAAAACTTCACAGTGTGAGTTTGTCCCGAGGGATGAGCAGGTTTCTGTCAGCAGGCACATGATGACAAAATGCAGAGCACATTAAACCAAATCTACCTTTTTTTAATTGACTAAAAATAGAACTGAAGCCTACCTGCAACTCACTGATGTTTCAGCCAACCAATGCATTTTTAATTATCAGGAGTTGTAATGAGCCATGAACAGAGGAATGTGGAGCAGTTGCCTGATCAAACAGCCACACTGATGCAACTCCAATGGCACCTCACCTAATCTAAGAGTTTAGAATCACAGCAGACCACAATTTACAGACACACTTCTGTCCAGGTCCTTCCTTCTTAAATTGCAATCGACTGGCAGATGCTTTTGTCCACAAGACTTGCAAGTGCATCTGAAACTCGAAGAGCTACACGTGTTCAGAAGGTTACACATGTTACATTCACTTGTGAGACAAACCAAAACCTACTACAACATGTCTGGAACATAAAAAGTGAAAGCATGTTGTGAATAAAAGGCTGTTTTTTAGGCCACATGTCTCAGTGCAGTCTGGTATAATTAGTTATTTCCTCTGAGCTGTAACAAAAAAGACTGTCAAAACTTGCAATAACCCAAGCATTTAGGTCTTAAGAGGAGCTGGCCTCAGGTTTATTTTAGCCCTTGTTACAAATGTCAGGACATTTAGTGAAATTTGAGATCAATTAGGGCTGATTTGGGTGCTAATTAGGCAAAAACCTAAAAACAATTATCCACAGTATCTAGTTTGGTAACCACTAAATGATTTTACAGAAAAGCTCAATTTTTTTTTGCAGTTGTCTACAGGGCCATTAGCCATCTGGGTCACTGGATATCTTTTGCATCTGCATATCAATATCAGTCAAAGGGACCTGAGTTGGACTGTGTACTAAACATTACTGGGTGTGACTGGTCATGCCAACTGTATGACTGGATCTGTGACAACCAGGGCACATCCTATAAATACATTTACCAAATAGGCCAGGCTTATTTCAGTGAGTCAGACTTATTTTCGGTTGATTCAGTAGCATAGTACCAAATTTCCCTCCAGGGATCAATAAAGTACTTATGATTATGATTATGATGAAGCAAATCCCACATAGTTCAAGCTTGATACTTGCTGGGGAACTAGGTGATTTTTCTTTATGGAACCAAATCAAATTAGTCAAACGAGCCAAAGTAGCCTGACTTAAACTTAAACTGGCTGTATGGAGTGGACCGTGATCTGGATCTGTACTGAAGATGTTCTACAACACATGAATCAAATTCTAACAGCCAAATTGAAAATGTTAGAAATAAAAGAGGAGTAAATCCTTCCTGTCCTTTTCCACACATGATGGATCATCATAGTCATGCATGTCCATTGAGTATTATATTGTGGAAATAATCATTATCAGCACTTGGTAGCCAGTATCCAGAACACAGCCCTGAGTCTACAAAAAAGGCTGCCTTAAATTTGGCACTGAGGTGTTTTCAGATCTGTCCAACCTCATCAATGACAGTGTCATGCCATATAATTACTAAACTGGCTTTGCAGTAAAAGACATGGTTTTACGAACGGCGAATCACTATGACAGCCATTTCTAATTTATCTAACAAGTAATTTTAAGTCGGACATGGTGGCTAATAAGGTATTAAATATAAACATGCAACATAGCTTCATGTAGCTAGCTTGGACGTTGTGTTTTAGCAATGTCACTAGGACGGGTAACGTTTAAATTCTTTGCAAGCAAATGTGACATTATGCGTAGAGCTACTGACTCCGTCACACTTTGTTTATTTGAGTGGCAAAATGTGCCCAGGTTAAGTTAAAAGCTGTCGTTAGCATGTCTTGCTAATGTTGTTGACCGACCTGCTAACGTCTCACCGTGCGGCGGCCTGTGTGTCAGTTTCTCGAATTTATTCAGCTGGTCTGGACTGCGAGCACCTTCAGCGTCCGACATCGTTTCCCTGTTACAATCCAGTCCTGAAGAACGTCACATCGAATAAAAATAACATCTGCTAAAGTGCTGATAAAACATGATAAATCATTTCACATCTCAGTCAGTATGAAGCCATTCACATTTTTTTACCCCCCCGGCCGTAAGACATTTGGCCAATCAGATGGCTCGTTATTAGGACGTGGCGTCATCAGAGATGGGCGGGACTGCGCGTGTGTCGCTCTCCAAAACAACAACAGCTTTTTTCTTTAAGTCCAAGTGCGGTCAGAGACCCCGGGGGCTGGAGATGATTCATGGTTACATAGAAAGTTCATGAACCAAGAACACTAGCAGGGCTGTAACCGGAGTTTAGAGATAGTCAACTGAGTCCAAAGCAGTGGTGGAAAGTAACTGAGTACGTGTATTTAAGTTCAGTACTCAGATAAGGTATTTGCACTTTACTCGAGTATTTCTATTTCATGTAACTTCTAGTACTCCATTTTACAGGCAAATATTGTATTTTTACTCCACTACATATAGCTGCCAGCTTGAGATGCGTTTCATTTCAAGATATAAAATTAAAAATATGATCACACATATGTATAATATAAAATAGTTAAAATTTGTTTCTACTTTGACAACAGTAAAATGCTTCTGACATGAATGCATCAATATATATTTAGAATATATATATCAATCTGAGTGGGATCATTCTGCATAATGAGTACTTTTACTTTTGATACTTTAAGTACATTTTGATGCTGATACTTTTGTATTTTTACTTCACAAAGTTTTGAATGTACTTTTATTGGTAGTGGAGTAATTTCATAGTGTGGTATTAGTGCTTGTGCTGAAGTAATTTAATACTTTTCCCACCACTGGTCCAAATCCCTTATCTTACAAAAAAAAAATGCGCCATAGCAACCTCGATTATTTAAAAAATAACATATTTTTAAATTAGATTTGTTTACTTGAACTTTCTATTGAACCCTATCATCACCTCTACCTTCTTTGTGGCTTAAACGTTACCAAGTATGTATTTTCTCGAATAATACTTTATTAAGGACTTTTGCTTAAAAACATAATAGTAGTGGTGAGCGAAGTACTCAGATCATTTACTTAAATACAAGTAGAAATTGCACTGTGTAGTTGAGTCCAGTCGGATAAAAAAAAAAAAAGACTAAATGGTGCCCTCTAGAGGATATATTTATACTAGACTGATGCTCTGAAACTGTCCTGAGATAAGATATCGGCAGTGGAATGTAACTTGAAGCTTTTCCTCTTTCTCTCTATTTTCTTACCAGAGGCTACATTTGTCTCAGTGGGAGGTATGGCATCAACAACATCTGGAATTTCTGAACTGAAGTTATCTGCAAAATCATTACCTGAGACCCAAGCAAGGACCGGTGTGGAAGAGTAAGCCTGAGTTAATAATTAACTGTTGATATACCATTTTGTGGTTAAATCTGCTCAGAGATAGTCGTCTCAAAGAAAGCACAGGACCACACAGTCAATTCAGTGCATATGATAGACAGCAGTATCAGAAATGTTAGCATTTTAAAAACAGTTTATTTTAATTTCCTGTAAGATACCTGCTTAGATTGCACACAAAAGCATTCTTTGCCAATTTTTGTGTTTGTGTGAAAACAGACTATAGCTGACAAGTGAATGGTATTACATTTGATGAATCAGAGCAGATTTAGTTGAGTACATTTTGTTCTCTCTACTTTTTACAAATCACGATTGGGGCCATGATGTCTAGATAAAGAGCCTGCTTGTGGGTGTCGCCAGGACCGATGTACCAGGATATAGGTTGATAATATAATATATATTGTATGGAAATAGGTCATTCTGCATAATGAGTGCCTTTACTTTTTGTACATTAAGTATATTTATATTCCAATAGTTTTGTATTTTTGCTAAAGAAACATTTTGAATGTGTTTTTATGTTAAATATTGACGCTTTCAGCCAAATGTAGTAGAGTAAAAAGTAAAATATTTGCCTCAAAATATAGTAGAGTGTAGTTTGAATATAATATAATAATACGTATAAGGCTACATAAAATGGAAATAGTCAAGTAAACGACAAGTACCTCGAAAGTGTGAGTAAATGTACTTAGTTACATTCCACCACTGCTTAATGTGCATACATTTAAAGTGCGGTAGCTTTTTCTATTTTATATGGAATAAACTATCCAATGTAATAAACAAGGTAACTCATTTGGTCAAATAAATAAAAAGAGATCATCATTTCATCATTTTCATCTCTTATAATAAATTCCTACGCGATAAATACTTACAAAAGGCATTCTGATCGGTGTGTACTACCAGAAAACTATATTACCAAATGAGATTAAATATTAAAAAGCCAGGCAGGTTCAGTGAGTTCAGTCATGTGTTGTGGTTGGGGGTCTTACAAAGCGGAACGATTGGTTTCAGGTTTTATTTTCCGGGGGACCACAGAGCCGATCATGGCGACTCTCGGCGGCAGTCGTGGGGATCGTCTCGGCAACACTAATCAACAAAAGTCTTCTTTTGCATCTCCGGAGAAAGTTCGTGCAATTCTCAATGAAGGAGTCTCGTCAACGGCTCTCGGATCCAACAGGTGCAAGTTTTGAACAATGGCGCGCTGTTTGTTTGATTTAAAGGAGCCGAGAAGAAGTTGACATTAGCTAATTTGGTTAGCCACTTAGCCTGGAAGCTCTGCTACGTTAGCCACATTCACTCAGCGTTATTGAAAAGGGGGACGAGTCCACAGATTTTGGAGCTCGTAGGCCAGGAACGTGGGTTTGCTCGCCATTGCTTTCTTGGTTTTTTATTTAGTCCACCTACCGGACATTAGCGTTATAGTGGTAATGCTATCTCTCCCAGACGCATTTCCAGATAAGGGGGGTGTGGACCGAAAGTTTTCACGATAACGTGGTACTCAAATAGTTTCCTTTAATTGCGGGAGTGTTGCCCACTCCCTGCCCAACCATTAAAGCCAGGTTTAATATATTGTTTACACTTAATTCTATGCATTTATATAGCAGACGGATCTTGGTTTGCAGCTAGACACAAAGAGCTGCTTTTTTTCTATCGTTACGCAAGTTGCATTCAGGTGAAATGTCGTATGCCTGCAAGTAACTGTTAGTTAACTGCATGTTTTCTTCCCAATCAATTACCTAACCCCTCATTACTTGTTTAATTAAATTTGGAAGGCCCGCTGTAAGCGTTTACGACCATTGGACACAATGTACAGTACGCACCATTTTATGAATTGCGTGGTTCCCTCCCAATCATTCAAATAATAAGTACGTTTGGAAACTGACTATATGTTTTTTGCTCTATGTGTATTTCAGTGGACAAGGAAATTTGAAAATTCTGGAAGTAAAAAGCAACACTCAAGCACCTTGTGAGGCAACGAACAAAGAAGCCTTCTTCTCACGAGTGGAATCCTATTCAATATCCTTTCACTCATGTTGGCCTTTTGACCCAATGTGAAGCATTGAGTTTTTTCTTCTCACATAATCATGTGATCACTAATAAAGACAGCACTTGTTAATTTGTGATTATCCATGCCAATGACTGTATGTTTACAGTTTTTCGGCAACCCATAACTTTTTGGAACAAAGCTGAATCAGGCAGATACACAACTTACACACTTATTTTTCACTTTTGTTAACATTGTAAGATTAGGACTTTTGGCCATGGCAATGTTTGATGAAACTTAAATGATCCATGTAGAAAATGTGTATTTATCTACTTTAATTCAGAGTTGTAATGGATGTGATGATGCATGTTTTGTGTGAGTGTGTAAGTTTTCCTTAGCATAACCACTGTTTGAAATGGGCTGGCAAACCCCGCACACTGTCCCCTCTGATGTGCGCCAGATATGGCTGGATCAACGTCGGCTGTGATATGCTCAAGTGCTCCAGCTGCCAGGCTTTCCTTTGTGCATCACTACAACCAACTTTAGACTTTGAAAAATGTGAGCATAACTTTAAGTAACAAAAAAATTCAAGGGTATACTTTATTCTGGCAAGGTTACTCTGATGATGCCAGTCTGCCAAAATTTAAAGGTCAAGCAACTCTCCTTTTTTCTCTAATAGATGGAACCCGCATTGCAGAGATTTCAAGGCAACTTCAGACACAGCATGAGAAGTTTTGTCCCTGGCCTGACTTTCCATGCCCAGGTAAGAGCAAGCATTTTGCATTGCATGCATTTACTAAACAAATGACCTATAACCTGACTATGTAATATTAGCTGAATTAACTGTGAGGTATCCACATCATGTTTAAGGTGAATGTTGTAATTTCAGAGCGCCTCTGGTTGGTTCCAGCCTTGGAACCATCAGCACTTCTCACTGCCTTCTTAGAGCGCTTCCAGAGCACCTGTCTCCTTTCACAGCAGCTGCCAGCCATGAAGCCGGAGCAGCTGAAGTCTATGGTGAGACAGGAGAAGAGTCTTAACAAAAATGCATTCTGGATCGTTATGAACATTGGCCATGTTACATAAAGGGCTAGGAAGTAGGACAGTCAGATTCCTAATTAGAAAAATGTGTATTTTATGTCTGGATGTATTCATGTGATTTGAAACAAAGCATTTCTGCGTTGTTCAAATGTAATTAATGTCCACTGCTTCTTTGCAGTCTCTGACTGAGGATGTTATCAGTGTTATACTACAACTTATCGAGGACGAACAAAAAAGAAAGGGAAGTTCTCCATGCTCTGAACCTTTGGCTGTCCAGGTGGCTGCATGCATTGTTTCTCTCTGTGGCTGGGCTGCAAGGTGAGTTGAAACTCCCCTTTTGCTGTGGTTCATTCATCAATACACTTTTCACCGACACACATTTGCTAGTACAGAAACTGACGTTGCTATAAACTTGAGTAAGCACACATGAAAGCTAATTTCAATGTCAAATGAAACTTCAATGATGCACCAGCTGCATGAAAGAAAAAAACAATAAAAGGACAGAGGAGGTAATTTAGAAAACAGAGACAGAACATTCCTCCAACTGATCAACATTTCTCTATTTTAGCCCAGCTCTGCATGCCATGAACCTGCCCATCCTCACCTGCTCATACTGCATGCGCAAGGTGGGCTTATGGAACTTCCATCAGATGGAGGGGATGGGAAGCGATGGAGATGCCTCACCAAACACTGTAGGCCCCCCTGCCCAAGCACCAGCTCCTGCCTCAGCAGCTACGCATGAGGGCCAGGGGGACCAGCCTGCTTCTGCCTCATCCACCCCTGCTACACCTCCATGTCGCATGAAGCTGAGGAGCCAGGACTCCACGCGCTCTGAACAGGCAAGCTTAGGCAAATGAAGATTGAGCAGCTGAATGAGCTGGGCTTGTATGCACATAACTTTAAGGAGAAGTACATTACTATATGTATAACAATTCTAAGTGAAAATAACTT
>CAFUXE010000553.1:136603-154886 GCA_903364295.1 Serranus cabrilla | reverse complement strand
CTCTGGTGTGTTTTACAGGGTGAGGGAACCTCATCCCCCGTGTCTCTCCGTGCCCGAAGCAGAGACTCACCGAGCCCCATTGAAGAGCCGCCAAGTCCTTTTCCCAGGGGCAAAAGGGCTGCAACTCGCAATAAAGGACAGGGGGACAACTCTGGGGCTGATGGCGCTGCCAGCCTGAATCACCCTCCAAAACGCCTGTGCCTCTCAATAGTTGGCAGTCCTGTAAGAACTTTACACCAGTTTTATCATGGCACAGGGCTCCATAACTCAATGACAACTTTTTTTGGCTCTCAAAAGCACAAGGAGATCACAGATGCTATGTCATTATCTAAACATTGTTTCCGTCAGAATAATCTATATTTCTATAACTCTCTATCTCTAATAATCTAATCTTAATTTTGAGTGGGAAATAAAACATTTCTCAATTTATTTAGTAATTTACCCATTACCCAATTCAAGGCAAGGCTGTATAACTTAGATCCCACTCTTAGTTACATTTAAAATGGGGCTTTGCATGACGTAATTTAAGTTGGGTATTAACAGCTTCTTTGACTTCCCTCTCTGTTATTTCAGGATGAGCTCCTGCACAGGAATACATTTGACCCCCTCGCTCAGCACAGAGACTGGTGTCCCTGGATCTCTGTTGGAAAGGAGAATGTGGATCCAGGGACCATCCCCTTTTTGAGTGGAGACTCCGCGCTTCATCAGCAGGGCTGGAAAGCTGCTCTTGACCTCCTCTTGCCCAACAAGAAGAACTCCAATACAGCAGGAGGCAGTCCAGGACAGGCAAGTCAAGACAGCTTTCTCAACAAAAAATAACCATATCTGTCCTCTGTAAAATGATTCATAGCAGTACATGAATGGACATCATAAACATTTCTGTTTTTATTACAGATGTAAATCTTCAATTTAAAAAATATCTGACATTCTTCAATTCTGTCTTTCCTCCCAGGGCGCTCGAGACAAATCTAAAAGGGTTTTTGCTATATTCCGTCAGTGGCAGGTATCCTCCTCTCCGTCTCAGTAAACTGTTTCCATCCAAACAGCATCGCAACACTGAATTGATGAACTGACCTGCCCTATCTTTTGTGGTACAGAGTCCATAGTATCAATGACAGGAGTGTCATATCATATCAATGTATGCCATCCAAGTCATGTTTACAGTCGAAGTGTTTCTGGAGGGATAGGAAGTTGATTGTGTCTCAAGGCAAATGATTGAGTGTCTTCTCTGTGAACAGTGAAATATGTGAAGGATGCCTGTGTGGCTTCAAAACCTTTCAACTCTGTTTCATGAAAAGTGGGATGTGCAGATATCGGGAGCCTCTGTGGGCCTTGTATCATGTGTATACGTAAGTAGTAATAGAACACATCTCAGCATATAAAATTGGTCACAAACGAGGCATTTACTATGAACCTCACATGAAGTCTGCTCTGGTAGTCCTTCGTGACATCATGATAGTCTGGTTTTCTGTGGAATACAAATGACAGGAAACCGTGAGAAAGGGCCAAATGGCTCGACACTGGAAAGGCGATGTTTACCTTCAATGTATGTTGAGTCATTTGAGAGACTGGTCAATTTTTAACCTCAGATTAGCAAAAAAACAAACTGTGAGGAAGTCATTTTTATGTGTGTACTGTTGTGCTTGAAAAGTAACGTGGATATGAGTTCTCTTTTTAAAAAGAACAATCTTTTTGGGAGTACTGAAATGTTTGTTTCATTTCAATCAATCCTAATTACTGCAGGCAGGTAGAACCATGTGCCATGAACTTTAAACCTGTTTTGAATTAGATTCAGGATTTCTGTACTTCCTTTTTGCCTTCCTGTGACGTCTCATTTCTATTGCAGTCCTCTCTATCTTGCATGTGCTTTTATCTTCGTAGAGTTTCCTATAAGGGTTTAATAAAATGCTCTTCTGAAAGTTTGTTTCACTTTGCACACTGGTCCTCTGACATTTTAACTGAGTAAAAGATTAATTGGAAATTATTTAATTATTAGGGATGCACAAAATGTATTTTTTTCAACTGTAAAGATAATCGATATGATGGCCGAGTGTTTAAATGCTGCTCTTGTCAATTTAGCTTTGTATTAGCCCCTATTTTTCCTGCTATAATTTTAATATCTGAAAAATACACAATATGCATTTGTCATGATTGGCCCGTAATTGGTATCGATCTATTCTGCATTCCTTATTATATTGTAACTACAAGGAAAATGATCCAGATATGGCTTTTGCAAATACTTCAGTACCCATTGTTGCAGATTGCACAGTGACTGGCTTCTGAAAGGTTTTGGATTAGTTAATCTATTCCATGGCTGCTGTGTGTTGCTTTTCAGCACTCACTCACTGGCAGCCATTTTGTTGCCTGTAAACATTTTAACTTCATGGCTCAGAAAGATGACATCTAAACAAACACTATATGCTCTTTAGAATTTTCAGTTTTATACAAATAACTAATGTTTACTCCATAGAAAGGCAGCCGTGTCACTGGAACATTTGTGAGAACACAAGGGGGAAAAAATTGCTCTTATGATAGCAGGTATGAGACTGTCCTTGAAGCAATGGTGTATTTTTAGTCTATGTTGTGCTCCTGAAAACATTCTCTGTATTTCTATCTGTTATACAGTAGATTTTTAACCTAACTCAAGTCTGTTTTTCCCATTTTTCACATAGAAAGCAGATATAAGATCATTTAAGCCTTGTTCCTTAGAAAAGATGCGTGAGCAGCAACATTTCAAACACTGTTTATTGTTTAGAGAATGCTTTCTGCCAAGGACCAGACATTTTGAGTTATATGTCATGGTGTCCAGCATCTGTGACACCTCTGGTGGAGAACATGGAAGACAGGAAAAACCAAGACACAGCCAGTGCAACAGCAATATGTGCAGCCATGTGAGTTGCCAAACCCTGAGGAATATTTTAATAGTGAGCTTTCTTCTGTCTTGATATCCCAATATTATTTATAAACTCACATATGTCTACTAGCAAAGTAAGTGATGTCAAATAATATTTTCACGTGAAATCAAAGATACAAAAACAAAGCTGTTCTAAATAAAACTACAAAGATAGCCATTTATGGTGACGTTTGGTCGCAGATATATGACGTAGTCCGCGGAGGGATCCTAGCTTGTCAGAATGGTCAGAACGCTGAGAGGCAGTGAACAGCAGAGGTCTAACGTTAGCTCAGCTACTCATTAGGACAGAGAGACATTCAACTGTGAAGACGTTTTGCTGTGAACATTTCCGAAAGCAAATGTTAACTTTCGGATAGTACCGTTTGCTAGACTGTCTAGCGTGTCGGGAGCTAGCTTTCTGTTTACTTACTGGTGTTCTGCGGTGGAAATAGGAAAAATGTCGTCTCCAAGTCCGGGTAAAAGGCGAATGGATACCGATGTGGTGAAACTGTATCCTTTCTGAACATAAACAACAGTCGCTCATTCGCTGTCTAGTCAGCTATGTCCTGATGTATGTGGAAATGTGATATGAGCAAGCCCTATTTGTTGATGCTGCTTGTTCGTCCTGGTAACCCAAAGCAGAAAGAGCTTTCATTGTGAATGACTGGTGTTTTTGTGTAAACAACATTTTGCTAGCAAAGCCAAGTGTTAGCTATTTCTGTCCTGCGAACGTACAGTCGCTTATCGGGACAGCTGTGTTTAGCTAATAAGATCGGTCCAATGTCCTTTTAGCGTTTTTCCAACTCTGTGTATTTGTAACATTAGCGTTAGCTGTCTAGCTTGCTGTCTATATTTGAAAAATACTGCAACAGTCGAACATACGCTAACATTAGTCTCCTTTTCCAGGAATGTCTGTCATCTTGTTGCACCACCAATAGACCTGGCAGCGACAGACTGTATAAACACCTTATGGCAATTTCGGTTTCTTTGTCCAGCCTGTTGTTGTCAGGGGAGTTGAGTCAAACTGCCCCTTTTACACGTTGACACAGGAGCTTGTTTACATAACGTAAGGCTAACGTCAACTGAAAATGCTGCTGTCTTTTGTTCTTCTCGTGAAAACGTTGGCGTTATTGTAGCATGTATAGTATTCTTGGTCGTGTTAGCTCTGCTTTGTAACCCTAATAAGGTTTTTTAAATTGTGTTATTGCATCTGCCACTTGAAATGTTACCTTGTAACGCTGCTGAGCTGGCTGGCTAGCCTGCTGGTTAATTTCAACATCAAAATGGCCACCTGATCTGTGTGTCTCACTGTACTTCAGTGTCTGCAGGCAAATATAGGAAAGCCCAACTTGTATAATTTTGAAATGGTTGTAATTTGTTTTTGATTGTTATTGAATTTAAAGGTGAACGTGGCAGCTGTTTGTTGGGTGGT
The DNA here is from genome assembly GCA_903364295.1 of Serranus cabrilla. NCBI lineage: Eukaryota > Metazoa > Chordata > Actinopteri > Perciformes > Serranidae > Serranus > Serranus cabrilla. The sequence goes on along the minus strand of CAFUXE010000553.1, from coordinate 150,561 downwards.
ACAGCAGGTGTCACGAGTCTGCAGTCGTTTTTCACTGAGGAATGCTTGAACTTTTGGGCAACATCTAGTGTGTTCTGTTTTTCAAGTCCTTGCCACCATGTTTACTTTTGTCCTGCTGATTTTCATTTGTTCAACTTCACTTTGGGCTGACAAAGCTCTAAATTGAGCCAAAACAATTCATCTTCCAGTACATACAATGTTCTAGAAGAATAGTATGAACAAGTAGTTGTGTTTTTGTCCCAGCACTGTGGAAACCAGCTTAATGATTGGGTAGCCTGTTACTAGCCGGAAACCACATGAGGGAGGGACTTAGAACAGCTGATGGGATGGCTGTGCAGCTTAGTCAAATATGGGGCTAGACCTGGGCTGGTCAAAACGAACCAAAAACAAGGGGAAGTTGTCCCAACAGGGTTGACATAATGGCTTAAAAGGAAAAGTTTGAAAGTCTTGGTAGTTTGATCATTCTGAGTTTTTACTCAAATTGAAAAATTGCTGTGTTCTGAGATATATTTTCTTATATAGGCCTAACATATCTGAATTATGCAATACTGATTCTACATTTCATAATACATCCTGCCTCATACCGTCATATTACAACTGGACTATCAAGTGGCCTATGCATTGAAACTGCATGTGGTTGCAGTATGTGAATGCCCATCAACAAAGAGGCTGCAGTGAGTTCTTTTCAAGCTACATTTCTCTTGTTATTTTGGCCTGTTGCCTAAGGCATTTTATTACGTCTGCTAGCTAGCAACAGTGCTTGTTTGAGCAAGTTTATGCTCCCCCCACTCGACTCCACTAACGTGTAGGCTATGGCAGCCATGACAGAGTGGTGAAGCAGACAGACCAAGAGCTTTTAAGGATTGCAGCACACACTGACTTGCAGTTGTAGCACACCCCCTCTCCTTCTTGAGTAACTTGACTGACAGGCAAGAGCAGGTTTGCTGTGCCACCTGCTCAATTCCATACAACGACTTATTTGTGTTTGTTTTACGATACCATGTGTGAGCAGTGGTCAGCAAGTATTGAGGAAGACAGCCATGTGCGTTTAAATGTAGATCTCCAGAACTGCGATTTACTGGCTTACAGCACATAGTTTTATTGCTGACTAGTCTGTCTTGTAGGGAGGGCTCCAGGTTAGTGGTAGGGGAAACAGTTCCTTCCTTCTGTTTGTGTCCCCAGAGCAAACTAGCAGTAACAACCTCCTCTCTGTGCTCCTTTTCCCTGCGTCTCCCCCTAGTGTAACCAAAACCCGAAACTCACACCGCCTTTTAGACAGGAGCGGCTTCTTTCTTATGGGCTGACACTGAGAGCCCTCACGCATTAATTTGCTGCGGCCACCGGAGAGCTGAGAATCTAGAGCGTGGGCCATTAGGGAATTCATGAAAATGAATGTCAGAATGACCTCAGCATGTCATATCACTGGGTTTTAAGCTTTGTCCTAAGCCAGGCCAAAGGATGGCAGCCTGCTTTCAGCACCAAATGTACAGCCTTTGTGTTTGCATGCCATCCGCCTGAACTCTTTGTACTATGTCATGAAATACAGTCACGGAGAAGGCATTAAGTGTTGGTTTACACTGACTTCACACTGTATTTTTCTGTGCATCTTCTACTCTTTCACACCCGTCCCTCTACTTCTGAGTGGCAAGAGACAACTTCTTTTTGACCAGTTCCTGCTGAACTATATTCTTAAACCCTTAATTAAAGTTTTTTTCCCCCAGTGACCTGTATATCTTTTGGTCACTGGCTATTCAAGTGTTAGACTTGGACATGTTGCTTTAATTTTGGAACACGGCGTTCTTGAATAAGCCAAGAGTGTGTCATTTCAAAGCGCTTTACATTTAGCTTGTTGTGTGGGGTTGACTGCACATACTGTGTAGGTAGTTGTGCTATTATTTGCATGTATTCATCATTCTACTCGCTTTACAAATGCTTTCAAGCAGTAAGCTGCTGGAATTTGAGCACAGGTAGATTACAAAGGACTAAGCCTATTTTGAATGCTAACACAAGCTCTTGTGATGTCTGGCCTATGGGTTTTAATGCAGAGAATGGGGCAGAAAGGGAATTGTCTAGAATTATCCAAACAGATGTTTGTATTTAGTCAAGAAGAAATGTTTCTGTGATGAGTATTTTTCACACATTTTCTTAAAGATTAGCTGGTAGTGGAGCTACATAGTTTGTTTCCCTCCCTACACAAGGCTGATATTTATCACTAAACATCTCTAATTTGTCATCCAACAAATTAACTGTAACACAAAGATGTTCGTTTCCACTTAAGCAGTTTAATGTAGAATGAAGGTAGAAAAAAACAAATGTGTTTGTAACATCAAGGAGCAGAGTTTGAGACTTTCTCTCACATCAGTAAACTTGGCTTTGTTTTAGTCACTGCTGGACCCTTGTCTTCACAAAGTGTTTATCTTTATAATAGCATGCGTCTGAAGACTTGAGCTGTATATTTGTTCATATATGATTATATCATAGAGGATGTGGGAACATTTTTATGAAAACAGAATGCGTCTCAGCTGTACTTTTCAACCTTTCAGTTGTTGCCGAAGGCCCGAAAGTGATTGGATAGCAGATCTGTGAAGCATGGCCACCTGTGAATTGTATTGGGGACTGTGGGGAGTTGTTGGGAGGGGTGTTGCATGCTTCACCAGCCCTGTTGGCCATCATGCTACCTGGCATAAACACCAGTGTATATGGCTATGAATGATTTCACCCCAAATTAGATGTATGATGCAGGTGTGCTTCATGTTTCTTTAAAGGTTCATTTACCCTGAAGTGACTGTTGAGGCGGTACTTTGCCTTCAGTAATCCTGATTTATTCAGTTGTCCACAATCAGGGGGTAGGCTTCTCGGGGCAGTGTCCACCTCCACCTCCCTCTTTTTATTTTAATGTCCTCCCCCTACTCCCTTCCCCATCACATCCCTCCATCCTCCCTGAGAGGAATACCAATCCTGAGCTTTATCTGCACTCCGCTTGGTGTTTCGGCCCCATTGTGCCCTTGTAACATGACATCCGGACAGCATCAGCAGCGGAGTCTTTTGTGTTTCCCGTTTACAGAAGCCCCTGTGACCTCCACCTCCCGCTGCTGTGTCAGACCATGTCACACAGTCACAGGCGCCTAAGCACCCAGGCACCCAGCGCTATTATTGCAGGACTGAACCAACTAGACGCAGTTTACAGTAGCGAAGGAGCCAGCAGTTTTCTGCCTGTTCCTGACTGAGAGATTGATGGAATGAATAGTAGCATGATGGACTCATGACAGGAATGAGGAAAGCTCTGGTCAGTGGATGAAGTTGCATAAACAAAATGCGTTGTTAATATGGGGTATAACTATCAGCAGTACACAGAGAAGTCAAGAGGGTGACAGAAAACTTGTAAGTCACAGTATAATTTTTCTGTTCACAGCAAAAATGGCATATGCTTTAATAATTATGATAATACATTTATGTATATGACACTTTTAAAAGCAGAGTTAGAAAATGCTGAAATACATAAAAAAAGAGCAAAGCAATTAAAGACATGGAAAGAAAAAAGGCAAAATAATGATAAAGATAACTTTAAAAATAATAAAATGATTAGTTGATTTACAACACACACAACAACTTTCCTGTTAATTTAATCCCCACTCTGGTCTCCAACAATCCGCACTCTCTTACTCGATGACACCCTCGATATGCACTGAGCTATTCTTGACCCATGCTACTCTTATTGGGTGTCACCCAAACATTTTATGTTGATTATGTAATTAAAAAACCTGGATAGAAGCGACAACTTCAGCATAACTTTCCCCAGAGCTGACAGATAAACACTCGTAGGGGACTGCACATCAGTGTCTTCATCTTACTTTGTAACTATCAATATGGTCTCATATGAGTGGAAACAGAAAAACCCAACTAGACATCCAAGGGTCTTCCTGACATTGGACATTGAAATCAGCCATTGTATGGTATTCTGAGGGCAAAACAGATATTTATGTTGTCTTTCAGTCCTGGGAAAGCTGATACTATAATTCCTGCATTAAAATGGTTTTCCTCATATGCAGTCAAATACAGTGTGTGTCTTAAGAAGGATATGTTGTGGCTCTTGGGCTGTCTTTCTTTCTGCCCCTCTTAAAGCTTGGAAAAAAATTCTCTTGTTATTCTTTTTGCTGAGTTTACATACACCTTTGTGTGCGTTCATGCAGGTATTTCTTCAAAGTAGGCTGCATCATCCAGCTCTAACCAAACCTCTAACTCCTGCTCTTTTTCTTTTTTGGTTCTTTATGAGTGAACATAAGGTAACCTTGCAAATTGTGGATGAGGCCCCTTCTAGTCAGGGGGCCCCCACCTTGATTGACAGTCCTGTTTTGGGGGTCCAGAAGTAAGGCATCTCTGACAGTAGGAGATTTGAGGCCCTCACTGTTAATCCCACTGTGCTAACAGTGAAGCTTCCTGCACGCATGGCTGAGTTCCCTTAGAAAAACAGATGGACTGAAGTTCCTCTCTTTGTTTCACATGATTTTTTTTCAGGCACTGGGGAGCTCGGCCTGCCTCTGCTGCTCACGTGCACTGCTGCTTTAATGTGGAAAATCGAAGGAGTGCTTCATGTTTGGTCATACGTTGGCATATGGGCCAGTGACACTGAGTCCAGCTGACTGAAAATGTTGACTTTAAAGTAACCCTTTGCTTTGGCTAAGATGTGTGCCTACATATGAAGGAGTGAGTCTTATCAAGAAAGTGCAACCTGTACTGTCCACACCCTGAACATGACTCTATCTGGTAATCTGCCTCTGTGAGCCGGGTGTCTATCACTACACTGAAATTCAGGTTTGTTAGCAGTTCCCTCAACATGTTGAAATTCAGGGGCTTTTTTTGTGTTTACAACGGACGGTAAATCTTGTCCCGTCTGTTAGATTTGCTCATTAGATGGTTGCCTCAGATTCAGGCTATTGTTTCTCCTGCCCTGGCTCAGTTTTGCGATCATTAATGATAATTTCATTTGTGTGAACGTGCACGCAGCTCACGCATGTGCATGCACACAGAGACCCTGTGCTATTGCTGTAAATAGACTGTTGATTTAGCGAAGGGCTGAGAGGAGGAGCAGCTGAGGGATTCACGTTTGATTGCAGTGGGTGGGCTCTCATCTCTCACCAGAGAAGACAAAGAACTTAGCCTGTGCAGTACTGTGCTGCTCCAGCTCTCACAGAGGGAGGTAGCTATAAGCTAACATAGCATTATCAGGCCTGGATTCAAAGGAAACTAAATCTACATAGCAAAATAATTAGGATATTTTGGGCTAACTGTTGAGCATTGAGCTGGGGATTTCTGTTTGATTTCTTTTTTCTTTTTTTGATTAGAATAAAAAGTAGGTCTTTTTTTATTGTTTTACCACACATGCAAATTGTGGATTGCAAAAACAGATTTTACATTTATGTGAGTTTTCAAAGCTGTTACTATAATGAAAACAATCATCAGAAGGTGTTTCAGCCTCGGGTGGTTTGAATGCCTCTGTGTTTACACATATCTAGGTGAGCTGAGAAAATGTAGTCCTATTAACACTTATGAATGAGATGATACACAGGTTCAACATTTTGATCTACCTATACACAAGTTTATTGGGCTTTATTGTTCCGTGTGAAGTTCAGGATGTAATCCGTTTATCATATGTTAAATGTGTTAATATTCTAGATGATAACCTTTTAATTTTCAAAGCAGAAATGAAACTGAAGTAATCATAGTTAATTTACTTCCCATCCACCATCCGGTGAGTGCAGCACTTAACAGCTACCAGACATTTACATGTGGATTTCAGTGAGTCAGGCCTTTGGGGCCATGTGTCCATTGATATGTAAAACGTCCTCGAAGGTCTTTTTTTCGCACAGGCCGCACACGCTGGCACCAAGTGCTCCATCAGAATTTAAACACCTCCTGTGTCTGAACAAGCTGGGTGGAAGCTAATCTACTCCATTGCATATTACTGACATTGTAGCTCCAAAAATACTATAAACGGTCAAAGTGGGTGGTAGGGTGAAAATGTAATAGCAGCATGGTTGTGCTAAAGCTGAAGCTTTTTTTACTCAAACCACAGCTGTTAGTTTTGGGGTAAATGTCACCAAACTGAGCTCCAATGCAAAAGAAGTGCTGTGGCGCAATTGTTATCGGCATAAGGATGTCTGAACTTGACCATCTGATCAAAACTTTTCAGTTTATTTAATTGCTGTCTAGTTAGTTTCCTCTGATGATTTGTGAGGCAGCAGCAGGCATAATGAAAAGTAAATATGAGCATAACAGGGCGGTTTTTATGTTGTGTTTTTAGTGATAAGGAGAGGTTAAAGTAAGTTAATTTGTTTCATTTAGTGCTTATTTGAATTTTGACCTTTAAAAAAGCTGCATATCCAAAATGTCCTTGATAAGTTTGTTTGTGGATAACATGAGCTTTATCATAACTATTCTAGCCCAGTCTTTGAAGGATCACATCACTCGTTGTGGCTAATTAATTTGTTTTGCTTTCACATGGAATAATCACATGTTCATAATCGGTTTACAAGTATGTTGTTGTACAGGTTATTAAGTCCTTAGTACCCTTGATCTACAAAGCTGAGGGGGAGATCTCTCATACCTCTTCTGGGAAATGCACAGGAAAAAGGGGAAGTGAGAGCAGCTGGCATGACTGCAGGCATGTTTGTATCATGCCGGTGTACCTATATTGAGTTATCAGAGGCAGCCAGGGCAGTTATGAACAGCCAAGAAGCCCTCGCCAGACATGGACAAAGACGGACCTGGGCTGAGGAGCTGCGGTTGTTGCAGGCCTTTGTCTAAATCAGATTTGGGACCATGAATAACTGGCAGTATGTATTGCATTAACTTACTTTAGAGGACACCACAGTTTCCAAGTCAGCCAAGAGAAACTTGCACATTTAAACTCTTGATCACTGTTTTACTTCTGTTCTACCACTGGCCACCATACACAGAGAGAACCCTAAACCAACAATTGTGAAACTGGCTTGATGTTTAGCTACTTTCTGCTGTACCCAAATTAATACTTCCCCATTTGTAATCTTTGTGAAAATTAATATTTAGGCTTCTGTTGCTGTAATTTTTAAAAATCATGTAGCATGTTTTCTACTGCAAAATAATAGTCTAGTCTATATTTAATAACCAAATAGTGAAGCATATATTTGTATACTCCCTTGTGAATGAAATACAATGGGAACATTTTCCTCATTTATTTAAGAACTTTAGTGCAACAAGGGATACAATAGAGAAAAATGAATATACATGCATACATCAGATTTTCTTTTCAGAGTTAGCAAATGTTAACATTTGGACGGTGCAATTGTGACATATTGCTAAAAAAATGTCATAATGACACGATTCCACTGAAAGCAGCTAAATTATCATATCATCAAGCCCTACTTTGAAGTTTGTTTTTTTAACTTAAACCTCATCTATATTGCATCTGATTTTAATATACAACTCAAGAAACAGGCAAGTTGCATTTTGAATAAAAGATTAACAGCGTAGTTTATACAAATTATGAAAAAACTGAAATATCAGATTGTAAAGGACGATACTTATGGTCATAAAAAATTTTTTATCGAGCCATCTGTATTTCTGATGAATAGGAGCTGTTGTTAAACTTGGCTTCTTGTCAGATTCTTTCTCATTTCCATCCCCTTTAAGCTCCCCATGTATTCACAGGAGGATTATCTACCTACTGAGTCAATGAGCTGGGGTGTGAGGGGGTTTCTGATGGTCGAAACGGTTCAGTTAGTCTCCAAATCTGCATTAAAATTGAGTTGAGAGACTTGGACTTAATGAGCAATAAAAGAAAGTAAACAGCTGGGGGAAGACATTAGCCTCGGTATTAGAGCGAGTGTGAGAGATGGAGAGAGTCGAGGAGTGGGTCAGTGGGGTTGGCTGGTGACGGCTGCAGTGACGTCTTTTTTGGTGGTGTTGAACTGATTAAATCACACTCTCACAGCAACACAGTGCCTATCGCTCGCTCTGCCTGCTGTGGCAGGATGGTTGCTGTGCTACACTAGCTGCCTCTGTTTTCAGACCGCTGAGTGTAGTAGAGGTCACGCAGTAATCCTGCTCGGCTCGGTGCAGTGCACTAATACATAAAAAAAAAGTTTTAGTGCACAAACACATGGCACATTTACACACAGACTAGTACTTTAGAAGAAACAATGCACGTGCATTGATAAAGGTGTATGCTGGCAGACACTCCAAACATGCAAACCCTCTTAGACTTATTGTCACACTTTCACATGCAAAATTAATTTTCATCTGGCACTCTTTGAATATCAGAGAGTGGGCATCGAGCCCATGTTGGGAGAAAGAAGAAGGAACAGCTTTGTTGTTGGTGTAATGTTGGTATTGACTTTGTTGTCTTTTCCATTATTGTTTTTCAAATGTACAAGGCTGCTTTCTGGTGTCCTTATTGCAAAATGCAAAAGTAAGCCTTCTTTGTCTCTATCTTTGGTGGGTGAAGAATATTAGCTTGTTCTTTTGGTAGTCTATACTCGTATCTCTTTTTGGCAGAGGAAGCCTCCCCATTGCTTACACTTTGAGGACAGCTGCTATATTTCCTGCCTTTCATCTGCAAGGCCTTTGATTGTACATTGTCGCTACAATCTGTGTGTAAAGGAAGAGAAAACGAAAGAAGGGTTGCTGCTTAAGGCTTCCCTATCTCTAAAGAAAGACATGCTCTTAAACAAGTTACCCTCTGTGAAGTAATAGTGTTTCTTCTTCATTTATAACAACTAATTTGACAAATTAACATAATTAAATCCCTGTGTACTTAAAAATTCCTTCTCTTTTTCCAAGGCCACAAAAAGACAACCCACATCTATAAATTAGTGCTGTATTCAATCATGGCTGGAGATGGCATGAGTAATTCAATCTCTTTTGTGTTGACAGATCATCCACTGGTCAGGGTGCACTGCTACATGTTAAAATCCCCTTTTCCTGTTCTTTGCCTCTTTCAAATCTGTGCCTTAGCTTTGTGGAATCCATATCAACAAAGGTGTACCTCAGAGCTCTTTACTAGGCCCCACGCTCTCCCCTATTGACTAGAGGTATAGGTTTGTTTAAGGCCTCAATTTTTGAGCCACTGCTGCTTTCACAAACCTCAACATAGAGGATGGAAACACATCGCAAGATCTATGGACGTTTTGTCACGGTTTCTGGTCTTTGTTTCAGACCTGTTGAACCTTAACTATTTTCATTAATTTGGCAGCATATATTTGTGATTCATTGATACATCTTTATACAGATGACACCATTTTTTTTTTTATATAATTCTGCCTTTCATTATGCTACTACTCTGTCAACTGCCAACAAAAGCTCCTCAGAACAAAACTGTATAATAATACACATGTTTGCATTTTTCAAATGAAGAATCACCTGCTAATATTGACTTGTCAGTCACCCAGAAATCTAGATTTACTCTTAACTATAATAGCATGCATTTTACATAGTAGAGTCAAATCCAGACACAGGTTTTGCCCATTTATGTGTCTGGCTCTGCATACACTCAGGCCCAATCATCATCGGCCTGCAGTCCACAGCAATGATGTCATTCACATCTACAGATCTGCCTGCAAGGCTGGATCAGCATTCACCAGGCCGAACTCTTTTCTCTCATTATCTCTGCATCACTATCTCTCTGCCTCTCCTTTGGCATCACTCTTTCCATGTTCCTTTTTGCTTTATTGTTCAACAACTCTCTATATCATCTTCGCATGCTCTTTTTCTCCCCTATTTCAGCCCCCTGCTCTGTTGGCTGACCTTATTCTACCCACTCTTTTTATGTTCCTCTTCCCCGCTGGCTTTTTGGGGGGTTACGGACTATTAGTGTCTCTCAAGCAGACTTCTTAGCTTTGCTTTGCTTCTTATGTTCAGTCTTCTCCTCTAGCTAGTGCCATTAATAACTGGAAATTCTGCATGGCGTCCCCTCCGTAGCTCTCTCGCGATGCCTTCGGGATTATTTGATTTGCTGCCTTTCCTGTTATTCCAGCCTAGTCTGCCCAGAAGGATTACTTGAAGCTGGTGGTGTCAGCAGGTGGTCAGAGTATTGTATGCTCAGATCTAAATAGTCAAAGCAGGCCTGCAAAGTCAGCTTGGTCTTTTTGAATTTGATTTTCCATGCCAAGATATAAGGATGTATAACATTTGAAGAAATGTTTTGTAATGTATGAGGTGATATTTGTATTGAAACGTGTGTTGGCTCTTTGGTGACATGTAAAGTGGTTCAACACTGGCTTGCAGCCCTTCTGTGTGGAGTTTGCATGTTCTCCCCATGTCACCTCTGGCTTCCTCCCTCAGTCCAAAGACTTGCAGTTTAGGGTATTTGTACCCCATTTCCACTGAGACAGTTTGAGGGCCAGTCATGTTTAGATGCCAATGTAGGATCGCAAAGCAAGGAGCAACATTTGTAGAGAGAGGATTTGTTCCACCATTTGTGTTATTATGCTTGTGGAGAGCAGAGACATACGCAGACATATATAGTGACGTGATTACGTGGCTCTCTAGTCTGTGGAAAAGCGAAGGTTCGCAAGTTAAACTAACTGCAAACCAGCACCAGCTCAGTGCTAGAACCAGGTTCGTGTTGGCTGAAAAGGGCTGACTCTAAATTGCCCCTAGGTATGAATGTGAGTGTGAATGGTTGAGTCTGGCAACCTCGCCTGATGTCACCTGGGATTGGCTCCAACCGCCTGCGACCCAACGAAAAGTAAAAAATAAACAAAAAAGAGACAGAACACAAGAATTTAAAAGTAGATTTGTTTTCTGGTTCATCGATTGCATCAGCCTGTTGATGAAAGGATAGCAAGGGCTTTTCCTTCCCTTCTTCTCCTCAAAAGAAAGATGAGACAAGGAACTGTTTGAAACTAGCCAGTGCTTCCCTTTTATCAGATCAACAGCTTCTGTTTCCAAAGAGGGAAATGTTCAAGCATACTTAACACCACATTGTTTGACAGAGTGCTGTTTATGATTCCCCATCATGTTTGTTTTCCGTACTGAGAAGGAGGTTGGTCGGGATGGGATATTTTGATCCAGGGTCAGGCAGGGAGAGTGGCCTGAATGAACCAGAAGGAAAACAAGACATGTCTAGACCACAACCATAAATGCTATTTACTGCATATTTTTACACTTAAGCCTTCAAATGTGCTGTATAAAGTTCAAAATCAGGATGAGATTGACCTTAGCGCTTGGATAAACTTTGAAACAGGCTAATTGGTAGCCTGAAAGTAGGTATTTTCTTTCTATGCAGTGTTTTCAAGTGTAAGTGTTGTTAAACCAGTCTGTCATTATATGAAGAAAGTCTTCCAGTGACATGGTGTTAACACAGGACGCTGTGTTGCTGGTACACTTCAGGGTTTTTAGGGTTTTCTTAGATAACGCAATGAGAATGTGTGTTCCTCTGGATTGATTGTACTGTGTATCAGATTACAAGTGTGTGTAAAAGGATATTGACCTGGTGCAAGCCACAGATTATGACTTATCTATACTAATCCAAGGTGGGGGGATGGACAGATAGTATTTATGATCGGAACGGGCAACAAGTAAATGCAAAACCTTGAAACGCTCTTGTTGGCACTGTAAAAATTGTCGAAACCATCCTGGTTAGATGACAATGAGTGTTTTTGAATGTACATTAATATTATATTATTATTATGAGGCCTATCCCATGGAGAAATATGTGGATTGATCAGTAATCACTTTCATTTGTTTATATAGCTTTTCAATTGTTACTGACAAATACTTTTGATTTCATTATTTTTTTTCCCCAAACGCTAATGAAGATATTATGTTTATATGCTAAACCATAGCCAGTTTAGAAGTAAATACCAGCAAATGCCAGTTTTAACAGGCGAGCAGATTAATCATTTTATTATCCAAGCTATTGGCTGATTCATGTCCTTGTCAGCTTGTTTGTTTGCATTCATGTAATTAATGACTTCACTTGATTGGAATTTAGACACCGCAGCACTTAAGCACAATATCTAGATGCATGTTTATTCACTGTTCAACCCAGTTTCCGTCTTGCTCCATTGTCGGCTATTTTAATGAAACCGATTTGTCTTTGTTTCCCTTTGTAATATAACGTGTCATATCTGCTCTCTTTACAAACCCCAAACAAAAAGACAATGCAGCACATAGTTCATTGGTATATACTGAATGCCCTGCTTAGCCCGTTTTCTGACCGTCCACTTATCTTTTCCTTTCTTTCTCTCTGAGCGGCTCTTTGTCAGCTGTTCTCTCAATACACCTTCCACTCCTTCAAAGTGTTGAGAATTTACAGGCTCTAGCAGGAACTCCCTTCAGTTTTAACAGACCTGCCAAACTCCTTCATGAGGGCCGGGAGCTGCTGTTGACAGCGACTCATAGTTTTTTTATTGGGTGGAAGGAATGAGTGCTTGGAGGTTTTCATCTCCTGGTATTGAAACACATGTAAATTTGACCCGTGTGTCATATTGAAATGGAAAGTGGCTAGTGTCCTATCAAAGTGAACGTATAGTTAGACTGGCCTTTATTAAAGGAGAAGTTGGTATTTTCCAATCTGGACCATTTTCCCTTGTTTTTGTGTCTATGTGACTAATGGGGACACTATTTACTGAAATGAGTGCTGTAAACGGCAGCCACAAAATGAGCTGCAAGCGAAAATGTGCAGAGTGAATGTAACGCTATTTCCACTAAATGTGCTTGACTTGTTATTATAGGTGTCTGATAACATTATGAAAGACCCTGCAGAGATATAAACCCGTTTTCTTTACCTTACCTTTCGCTTTAATGCAGTCTTTTAGTTATCTAACTGAGTCTCACTCAGGGAGAACTCTTCTTCTCACTCTTCGTCTCACTCTGTACAATATAGGCGTTTTAGTCACAGCACCAGCAGGGTTGTGGTGATTATAGGTAGAAGTTGCTAAGTCTGTGTCTGCACTTAACTGAGCTTACAAGTGATTTTCCTTCGGTGTGTAACTTGTGTGCACATCATATGTGTGTAGCAAAATGTGAGAAGTCAGTCAGTGCAATTTGAGCTATTCCCCTTTAAGACCCCAGCCTTTGCATTTCTGCTTGCTTGTAATTTAGCTGTCTTGTAAAGTGAACTCCGCCTACACAGTAAACCTGCACTCGTAAGTGTCAACTCGATGTCTGAAAGGTTAACGTAAGAATCTCATTTTGCACAGGTTGACCAGTTCTTCTCTTGCCTTTCAGTCAGTATGGCTAATGTCAATTACCCTGCAGCATAATCAGTGTTGATTCAACCCCATTAATAGCTTATCCCCCACCCTGCCTCACTGCTGTCTTCTATATTATAACGCACACAGTCCATACCATCCCCCTCCTCAGCATTGCTTCCCTCTCTCCTGTGGTCATACACACAACACTTCGGTGCATAGGTGTCCTTACATGAAGGGCAGAGTGTAAACATATTGCATGTAGTCTGACTGGAGTCTTCCTATTGTAAATGGCTAGTTGTTGTTTTTCTGGCATGCTTTAGATAAGTATTCCTCTCCCGGTGTTCGTGGTATTTCATTCTGCCGTGGACTTTGCATCAAAGAGCCTCAGAACGGCTCTTCTACTCTTTACACGAGTCAGAACAGAGAGCTTCCTCTTCTGTCTGACAATGACACATTTCCTTGCAGAAGCCAGGGATTCAGTCTGCTCTTCGCAGACTCAACCGGAGCTTAAAATAACCTCCAGTTTGATTTAACCCTTTGGGGGTCAGCGCTACAGCTAATGGGATACTCACTCAATCAGGATTGACGAGCCAGCTGCTACTGTGTGGCATGGAAAACGGAGTTTTATCCCATCTCTTGTACCTTCTGTCTCTAATGTTTTCCTTTTGTCTTTCATTCTCATTTTGTGGTCATTTTCTTTTTTCTTTTCCTCCTGTTTATTTTCTCTCCAAGTCTCTCTCTGCTTCAATTTGATTTCCTGTGCCTCTGCTCACATGAAAGGGA
>CAFUXE010000553.1:114621-136534 GCA_903364295.1 Serranus cabrilla | reverse complement strand
CACTTCTTCTGCTGTAGACTATTTGATTAAATACAGTTTTTTTTTTAATAAATCTTGGCAAGTTAACAGGTTTGAAAGTGGCTTACATTAAAACAAACATTCTAGCAAACACAAGTTAAACAGCTAGATGAGGCGGCCTTTTTTTCTTTTTCTTTTTTTTTCTTACAGTATCAAGATTCTTGCATCCAATTAGAATTCATGTCATGAGTAAGTTTCGTGTTATTATTTTTCTCTCTGCAGTAAATGTAGTTGCTGTCAACACAGCTGGTCACCCAAATATTTACAGATTCTAAATGATCTGCTGTTGCATAGAGAGGGCTAGGGTAAAAACATTTCAGAGCCGCTGCCTTGCTATATCACTAAAAGCCTGGTGGTTTTGTGATATGGTCATCTGAATACAAGTGGACAGCTGGAACACCGTGCCCTTTACACCTGTGCCTGCCATCCGTCCCCCGCTGACGACTCCAGTCCAGATTTTGATACTGTCTACCTCACTTCTGCTAGAGGTCAAAGAGCCACACGCACAGTCAATGCATCCACATTCTCACGTGTCACGCTAGCAGTTGTGTGAGATATCGCTGTCAGCAGAATCTAACACAACTCATTCCATAGGACAGTTACAGAACACTTGGTCCAACTTAACGTGAAATGGCAATGCATCAGGATACACATGAGCATGTACACTGCCTCAAAGATATAGGGTTAAATGCGCTCATATCACCTTGGCAAGTAGTTTGAACAATCGGACCACAATGAGCCCGTTTACTCTTGGTTTTAAAATACTTCTTGGGCGATCGGATCACAAGTGGGCAGTGCTAAATACAAGTGTAAACAGGATCCAAGAAGCATTGTGATCGGATCATTCAAAATACTGGCTCGTTTGGTCTTGGACATATTGGATCACATATATTTTGTAGTGTAACAGAAGATGCATCCTGATGTTTCCCCGACAAGGACGTAATAGGAAAAGCGTCATCAATGCACGCTGTGGTGGTCGGTTGTAAAAATATAAAGGGCTCATACCGTTACTGGGCTCTTTATGATGGTATTGATGGCCCAAGATGCATTTAAAACCATGTGTAAACAGGGTCTAAGATGCAAATCTAGTTGTTATGAATGAAGTAATAATGATGAGAATTAGGTTCTTGTTCAACTCCTGAATATTAAATGGATGCGACCTTATACTGTACTGTAATCCGCACATGCCCTGTTGGAGTGGTTGTCTCTGATTGGCTGCAGTATTTGCTTATTTGGGTCAATGGAGCCACTCTTGTGCAAGTTCATCTGAAAAATGGGTTACTTCTTCCATTATTGTTCTACTTTAGTAAATTATGAATAAGAGAACTACATGCATGACTAAAGTGTGTTTGTCTCAGATAGTGCGGGATTCTCACAAGCTTCATAACATAAGTTGAACCAGAAATTGATCTTGAGCCCGCATACTTCACATTCAGTCCTGAGATATTAATTCAAAACGCAGGATGACAAATTGTCGTGAAGCTATCGATTGTCATTGAAAGTGAGGCTCAGGGACGAGGGGTCATAAGAGAATCCAAGTGTAATTTTCCTGCATTGATTTGTTTTCATTATCTGTCCGAAGCTATCATCGCTCTCTTTAGTTTTCATAACTCTGTATGATGTGAGAGAATGATGTTGGTGAGGAGAGATGAAAAAGGTCAGACTCGGCTCGTGTCTTTGTCTTCTCCGCAACAGAGCACGCAACGATGTGTTACAGTGGAAACGACCGCAGCAGATTTATCATTTCACAGGGGCCAAATTGTTAGTGAGCCTGAATATTACTCAGGAATTCTTCATTTTTATAGTCCCTCAGGTTGTGTTTGTTTATATGTATGTGGCCATGTGAAGATGTTGTCCTTAACAGCCTTTCAGCATCGAGAGCAAGCATGAAGTCACCATCCTCAGTGGACTCAATGAATTTGTAGTGAAGTTTTTCGGACCACAAGGAAGTAAGTGTTCCCTTTTCTGATATATTTTATTTCTGTCCTGACACATTAAACGGTTTTCCTAATTTGTTGCTGAACCCTAACTCGAGCTAATTAATGTGCTCTAGAATGTGGCCGTAGGATTTAGGGTGTCGTCATCCAGGTTCCAAGAAATATGGAACAAATTAGTGGATCAGCCTGTAGGATTTAATGGATCGACTGGCAGAAATAGAATATTTATACCGATGTTGTGATTAGAGTGAAATCACCTGAAACTAAGACAGTGTTTTGTTTTCATCAGCTTAGAATAAGCCTATTATATTGAAACACTATATATTGCATTGTGCATAAGTACAGTTTGGAGGTATGTGTCATTTACTTGAATATTTCCATTTTATTTAACTCACTACATTTTAGAGTCACATATTGTACTTCTTACTACATTTAGCTGACAGCTTTAGTTGCTCTTCAGATTTAACTTGAAAAACAAGAAATTTAAAGTGATTTGACTTTTTTTTTTCTACTTAAACCTCATAACAGTATATTAAGTAGTTAAAAAGAGCCCTACCTTGATAAAATCTAAATGCTGCTTTCATCAATGCATCAATAATAATAATCCAATAATATATTTGGGTGGGTCTATTCTGCTTGATACTTTAAGTACATTTTGATGCTTTTATTTTTGTACTTTTACTGCAGTAAGTTTTGAATGCAGGACTTTTACTTGTAGTGAGTCATGAGTCATTTAGGTTATGGATCTGAATACTTCCACAGTAGTGCAAAACAGACAAAACAAACACTTGCTCCAGGCAGGTTTTCCTGCAAACTAATAATCTGACCACATCAGATGTTTGGTGAAACTCTAAACGGAGCATAAAGTGACAATGAAAGTTGTCCTGAGGACATTCAGCTCAGGAATTCAGTCGTTGTCCTGCATGGAACATAAAAAGAAGTTCAATACAGCATGCCAGCAACGTAAAATGGATTGAAAACAGGCCTGAGGCAACAAAGTGTAAAACAGAGGAGTCAGGCTTGAGGGGAATTTGGATGAGCAGAGTGGCCTCATCATCAGGAAATACTTATTTGGTGTGCTATTCGCAACATCTGTCGCACTAAAACCACAGCAACTTACGCATCAGTAAAGAGAGGAAGTGGGTGTTTGACCCTGTTTATGATGCCTCGTAACCATGCCAAATAAAATGGCACTGTAGTTAGACCGCATGTGTGTGTATGCTCGTGCTCACCATCATTCATCCTCAGCTGGTGTGTTCCCAGTCATCCATGTGCTGTTCAGGTTCAGTACGGCACATAAGGGTCCTGTTACACACGGGGACTCTGAGAGAGCATGACACACTCACACCATCTCCCTATCTTGCTCTTTGATGTCAGTGTATTATATGAAGTGATTTGGAAGTAAAGAATTCCCCTGGGCTGAAATACATTACTGCATAAGATAAAAGAAAATGGCAAAGGGAAGCGCTATGTGTCGCTCATTTCTCAAGTGGCTCACTGTGTGTTGTCTTTCTGAGAGAGGAGAAAGGAGTGCAGAAAATTGATATAACCCTACACTGTCTAAATCCACTGGAGTGCATAAAGGATGAAATATGATGTTCAATGGAATGAAAGTCTCTCCGCGGTGTTCTCTCATTATTTTTTCGTGTCCCCCTTTCATACACAGCACCGTACGAAGGAGGCGTGTGGAAGGTGCGAGTAGATCTTCCTGACAAATATCCTTTCAAATCGCCATCAATAGGTAGGAGCGCTGCTTTCATATGAGGGATGATACAATCTGAATTTTTTGGGGGGGGCTTCTACTTCAGTTTTCTAACACTTTCCTCATTACCTTACTATTTCAGGATTCATGAACAAGATTTTTCATCCCAACATTGACGAAGCGTGAGTTGAATTAAATATTTCAAATGTCAATATTAATTGGATGTTTTTAAGGCTGATCTTATGATAATTACTTATTGTTATGTTATGTTGTAAACAGCTGGCTTATTGTGTTGTAAACTAAATCCACTGGTTAATTTTATTCATATTTCCTACTGTTTTCTATATGCCCTCCTTGAGTTTTAGGTTCTAGACCTTGAAATGTAAAAAAAGAAAAGAAAAGAAAAAAGCTTATGTTGCGAGCCACACTTTTAACCAGTTTTGGCACAATTAATTATGGCAAAAAATCACACAAATATTGGACCCAGTCTAGCTCTTTGTCTCTCTGCCCAGTAATCCACTGCTCTGAAGGACACAGTCTGTAAAGGGAGGACCTGATGGACAGGCTGAACCAGTACCTCCTCCCCAAAAAGGACATTGTAGTCTCACAATGATAAAAAATTATTGTGCATTCAGGCAGTTCGCATCAGAACGCTTTAAAATTATCACCAGGAATCAAGTGACAGAGTGATTACTAGTGGTAAACTGGAGCAAGTTCCATCTGAACCATGTTTACAGTACAAGTCGTGACATTTCAGTTCAACACACATTGGACAACAGGTAAATAACTGTAAATATATATATAATTTTGAGCAAAAAGTTGGTTTTCTGTCAGGCTTCCATTATTCAAACCCGTAGCATCACCTTCATTCTTCCAACAAATTAAACGTACAAGGACCGCCAAATTACCAGAAAAACCCACACAAATCCACCAGCAAAATGCTGCTTACATAAATGCATCAATAATAATAATATATGAAACAATCTGCATATCAAGCACTTTTACTTTTGATACTTTAAGTACATTTTGATGCTGATACTTTAATACTTAAGTAAGTTTTTAATGCAGAACTTTTACTTGAAGTGGAGTAATTTCACAGTGTGGATTTGTACTTCTACTTAAGTAAGGGATCTGAAAACTTTTTCCACCTCTGTATATCACCCATTTGCTCTGCCTTGAGTCGTTGACATTCTCTGGCAGAAAAGTGGACTTGAAGGGATCCAGCCGCTGAGCTGGGACACGTGTGTGTCGCACAGATTTCTTTCTCCCCTCCCTCCGGCCTTACCCCTCTAACTCTGTTTTCCTCTTGGTTTCCCAGGTCAGGGACAGTGTGCTTAGATGTCATCAACCAGACATGGACAGCCCTTTATGGTGAGTGTCCCAGCTCTGTGTGTGTGTCCATATTAAATTTCCCCACAGGGGTCTGTGTGATTATGTGCGAGGAACTTGACACAGTGCCATCAGCACCAGAAAGGTGACAGCGGGCCCCTCGCTAGCAAGTGTGGCCACATTAGGCAGCGGTGGCCCTAATCTACTTACTGAGGGGACAAGTGAACACTAATGAGGTAATACCCTCACCCAGCAAGGTCAGAAAACATTCACCTTCGACAGGAATGATTTACTGTCTGTCAGCTGTGAGAGACAGGGACACGCTCACATGATTGTACTCACTGTTTGTCACCCAGTTGCTCTTCTCACTGTCACCACGTGTCCCTCTGCTCCTCTCCATGTCCCCGTGCCCTTCTCCCCATTTCCCCATTAATTTCTCATTACAGCCCCTCCACAGGGCTAGGGTGGCTGTTGAGCAATATAAATGGCTTTACAGTGATATCCATAGCAGATGTTTCAGCATCCCTGTCTATTTATTTTCACTGGTGTTCTGGATATGACTGAGGCAATGTTAAGTTATTTTGATATAAAGAAGTAGATTTACAAATAAATGTCAAGTGAAGAAGCCTGGTCTTTTCCTCTGAAATAAAACCAGCCCCTTGCCAGAATCACATTTGTTTTATTTCATCTTTGTTTGTACACACATAAAATGCAGCTGAGTGAAAATCAGATTGGACAAACACTGAAAGAACAGGCCAATCAACCGAGTATTGTCTGTATTTATTCTCTACAAAGCAATCAGGAACAAAAGCAGATGATTAAATCACCTAAACATGATAATACTGCACGATAGACTGCAGGAAAGTGTTTGTTTTCCCCAACTTGAACGGACCCCACAGTGACACCTAGCAGATGAGAGCAGAACTGCAGGTTTTTCCACTAGGCCTCGGCTCTGAGAGAAAGCTGAGGCCTGCTAGCAGACAGCTAGTGAAAGGGATTAGTGCACTTCTAGCCTCTGTGAGGACTTTACATTTATGGTCCTGTTGCTAAGAAATACACTTTATATCTTTGTGTGATCATCACTGATGTGCATATAAATTGACCTTTCATGTAGCTAATTAATAGCAGGCAGCAGTTCTCTATTTGACATGTAGTTTGTAGAATATGGGGTTAGCATTTTCTATCAGGTTCCTTCAGAATAATGGGGGACATTTGGGAGACGTCCAACAGTTTGTGCAACGTCTTTAAAGTTTGGAATTATCACCAACATCTCACACCAGACCCTAACCATAATGACAAAGTAATAACTGTATGTGTCACCATGAGAACCACTAATCCTTTTTTAATGTTTATATGTAGATATGAAATGTTCCTCCTGGGGAATTTGATTATTTGTTCATTTATTTGTTCTTTTTTGTTGTTTAAAAAGATTCAGGTACAGCTGTTTTTGCCGTTTGGTTAAATGATTTAAATGTTCAAAAAAGGAAGCTAGATAATCCTCTGTTGATCATTTACTTTGGAAATGAGCAAACATTAAAAAATCACGATTAAAACAAACAAAGCCACCATGAACAGGTGGTTGAATAAACAAAATGACGATTATAATTGATTGCTGTGTATAAATTAATTCTGTGAACCTATTTGCATTTATAGTTAAAATTTATATGTGATGATAAAGGTTTGGAGAGATGTTTGTGTCCCTTGAAAGTGTTTGCAGTTTTACCCCTGTGTACCTGTTTGATCACTGGTTTCTTTGAGTTATAGAAGAGGTAAACTGTTTCCTTCTTCCGCAGATCTGACCAACATCTTTGAGTCGTTCCTGCCGCAGCTGCTGGCTTACCCAAACCCCATCGACCCCCTGAATGGAGATGCAGCTGCCATGTACCTTCACCGGCCAGAGGAGTACAAGCAGAAAATCAAAGGTTTGAACTAAATCTATGGGTGTTGATCCACTGACAAAATATAATTCTGATCAACTTCTCCCCATCTGACCATGCTCGCTCTTTCTTCTCCTCCCTGTTTTCCAGAGTACATCCAGAAATATGCAACAGAGGAGGCTCTGAAGGAGCAGGAAGAGGGTGCAGGCGACTCTTCATCTGAAAGCTCCATGTCTGATTTCTCAGAAGACGAGGCCCAGGACATGGAGTTGTAGTGATAGGAGGGCTCCCCCATCCCGCCTCCTCCTTTAACCCCCCACAGAGACTATATTTGATTTCCTAACCATGAGAAAGCAGACTTATAATATTCATATTTAAACAAGTTGATTTTTTTATTATTATTATTACTACTAAACAAGGATTTTTATGGATATCTAGCCTTTGGTGTGTTTGACAGACACCCCTCCCATTCTGTAGCTGTTTCTCCCCGCACAGATGTCGCCATTGCTTTCACACTCTCTCCCCGCATTTTTAAAGTGTGTCATGTAGGCGTAGGCAGGAAATCTCCCCGCAAACATCTCATTTCTTTCCTCAAATTTTTAAAAATATAAAAAGTATATATGTTTTGACCTGAATCCTAATTTCCTTTCATTTTCCACGATGCTAAGTGATTCTGACAAACATTGTTACAGAGCTGCTAAGGTCTTGCTTGTCTGGGTTTACAGGTCAACAATGTTATCCTGTAGTCGAGACGTTTTTTAAGGCGCACAATCACACACAAGGTGTCATAGCACACCTTATATAAAAATACAAAAAGTGTAGTGACAGTAGACGCCCATAAATCAACCCTGAACGCTTCCTAAGCGCATCTTTTTCAACATATTGACTGAGACTTGAAAAATTTACCTTTCTTTCTCATTCACTTCAGATGCTACTTTGGCATGTTATGAAACTTTTTGTTACTCTTTGTACACCTGCTGCAGCTGCCTGTCTACATGTGCCGCTGTGCAGAGCAAAATAAATGCTAAAGAAGGCCAGGTCTGGGAAAACAGAAGACTTAAATACATGTCTTGTTACAGGGTGAGTGACAATGTGGTGAAAAAAGACACGTTGGGTGCTTCTGGTGTTGATTTATGGAACGTACAGGAGCAGCATAAGCTGTGTGGAAGGCTTGTGCACAAAGGCAGTGAAGACAGAAGTGGCATTTGTGGAGATTCTGGTCAGAGTCAGTTGGTATGACAGGAACTGGAAGTAGACCAGAGCTACCCTTTAACCATCTAACTATATGAATTTAATTTCTCATGCAGCTCGCGCTGTCAGGAGAGACTCAAACACACTCTCACTGTGCAGGACGCTGCTGGCTTTCATCACCTTTACCGCTTTTAAAAAACAACTTTATAATAATAATATTCGTCAAGAAAAACTTTTCAGGTAGAGAAAGAATGTAATTATCACCTTTCCTGGTGAATGAAGAAAACCAGCACCAAAGTCAGTTTTAATTTTAGCGAAAAAGCAACAAAAATGGTTATATGGTTACTGAGTGGATCTGAGTAAAAATGATTTGTTGAATATTCCAGTTTGTGTAGTATCGGTCCTCCTCACATTCCACTGTTAACTGGAGTTTGCTCCCATGCATGCCCTTCATCTCGGTCTGACCTGTGGTATGTTCCCCGACTGCAACATCTGGACTCCCACACTTTACGTCTGCCCACCAGGATCTCTATTAGGAGCACTAGTTTGAAGATTACAAAATAAGAGCCCAATGTATGACATTTAGGCTTGTGGCAATTTTCGTTGAGGGGAAAATTCATATGTACAGATTTGACTTCTTATCTAAAACAAAACTGGTGTTATTCATTGTTGATTCAATGAGACGGGATGAGATGTAAATCCATGATGCGTGGAAAGAAATTGCAATCGCAGCTTTGACTTTTGGCTGTTTTTTCCGTCTTTTGTTTCCTGTACTTTTTTTTTTAATTTCGCCCGATGGGGGGGTCAACACATTTGGATTTTTTTTCATTATTTGTGTGTACAGCATCTACCTTGTACAGTGATAAGACACCTCTCCGTAGCCTCATGAAGAGTCAGTGTTGGACCCAAAACACTGAGCGAGTGTTGCTTGTCGAGGCTGACGTGGCAGTCAAACTACCTAGAGAAACCTTGAAATGTATTCACTTCATAGATTGCAGTAAGAATCACTGGTTGCTTTGTGGCAGATTGTGGATCCTGAGTGGGAGATTCAAGGCCGAATCATACACAAAAAAGGTCACCTTATCACCTCTGATCTCAACTCCCTCTTCTGTGCCTCATCACAAGGGTGACCGCTAAAGAAGTCCCCAAAACCATGTTTCCAAAAAAAGCCATCAAGGTCAAAAAGTAACTCGAAAAGCACATTTTTCTTTGACTCATCCTACTTTTAATCACCTCTTTCTGCAATGTGATTCTGTGCAAATTGTGATTTGACATCTAAATTTCCATGTCACTGCTGCAGATAAGGGGACCTACCCAGGGCTGTGGGTTTATTTGAGCTAATGTAGGATCGTTAGACTTTTCTGGCTCAGGTTTGAAACGCAGTTTGGTTGTATCTTGCGTAGCGATTAACATTTTCACCCGGGACATACTGAAAGGATGGAAATCATGCTAATATTTGTTGAACTGTGTTTTTGACAGGATAGTTAGTTTTTCGCTGGGTGTTGACTTCAACTAAACAACATTTGCTATATGGCTGTATTACAGATAGAGTTAGCTAGTTTGGTACCTGATAAAGCATTCATCAGATTTTTTAGTTAGTGTCTGTTGTGTGGTTAATGTAAGATGCTCCATAGACATGCCTGCTTGTCTTCTTCTTGCAGATTCAGAGTTGTACAGATGAGTGTGAGTGATTTCAAACTGTTTGACCTGTAGTGAGCCTGATAGATCTAACTGTACAGAAATCAAAAGTGTGCTTCAGCCCTTTACGTGAGATTGGATTTTCTTCAAAAACATGACGAAAAACACAAACATACACTCATGATTATCGCCACATTTTGAATGCTGATTTAAAACAGACACTTCCTTCATTTGTTTTTAATTTCCAATATTTATCTGAAGTGTTTGGCTGTTTAAAGCTATGGGATAATAATTTCTCTCATCCAGCCTGGGGAGGTTGTTTTGAATGTTAGCTCGGGGTTAGCTTCCAGCAGGACGCAGCCATTTTAACTAACTTTTTGTGATATTCACCATGTTCAAGGCAGTATAAAGCTATGTGAATGTTTTCATGTGTTCAGTGTTTGGGGTGACATTTGTGATCCACATCCACTTCAACAGAACAAACCTGCAAACTTTCTGCAGATCCCCACTCTCACAATTGGATTTTGTTTTCTCCCTAAAGCTGCCTATAAATGTTTATTTATTCATTAAAGAGACCTCCTTTTTTTGTTTTTAATCTTGGTCATGAAGCGCCGCTGTTTTAAGTTATGGTTCAGCTAAACTGTCACACTGATGAGAACTTTTTTGTTTTAAGTCATTAAGATTGGAATTCTTGTTTTACTTTACATTTGTGCAGTATTGTACTTGAGTGCTGAAAATACAGTATATCCGAGTTGAGAATTGTAATAAAATAGCACATTATGATGCAATGGTGCAACAGGGAACTAATGATATTTTTGTCTTTTTCAAAAAAACAAGACTTTTGTGTTTGGGTTAAATCAAAGGTTTGGTTTTCAGCATGATTTGCATCTGCTGGGCAATAAATTGACGATATACTCAGCTGTGGCCTGGTGTTGCTCTGGTACACATGACAACCATCTGATATTTTCACTGCCCTCCCTTGTTCTCTTTTCTTTTTTTTGTTGTTTTTTTATTTTGCTCTCCACATTTGCCTGTTCAAGGTCAAGAGAAATAATTACCGCCTTTGTGTTTCAGGTTGTCTTTAACTCCAGTCCAGAACGAAAGAAAATCAAACCAGTGAATGATTATGCTTCCCATTGCAACTTGAATTCTAAATTATTTTTGAAAATGTGTGGAAAAATATTTTTCTTGTGCTTTTATTTAATTTCCTTTTGGCTTTCTCACCTCCTCATTGTCTGCTCTAAGACCACAGGTGTACAGATGTCTTAACTACCCACAGTTTTAAACAGCAACTCCACACAACACAACCACATGTACATGATTGGCTGGGCCTCAAATTTCTGCAGAGAACCTCCAGTCCAGAGCCATAGCCCCGCACTCGGCCTCACACACTCCCCCACCCCACACACACACCCTGCAGGATACAATAAGGAATGAAGGGCCTCGGCTAAGTGACAGACTGCTGTCATGAATCCATAGACAGGACGTCCAGGGCCCGTCCTCCGTTTTATCAGCACAGCTGCAGAGAGCCAGCACCCTGACCCTGTAATATCACCTCCCCTCTGTGTTGACTGTGTCTCCTTGTGCACTTGCATGCTTCTGGTGTGGAGTCGAGGCTCGCTTGGTGCACACCTCCCATTCTGTCTTGTGCTTGTGTGGATTTGTGCCCCGTGCTGGCCGGCCTACCGCTGCCATCAGGGGATTTAGCAGGCACACACAGCATGGAAAATGGCAGTTTTTTTTTTATAGAAACTATGTATTTGTTACCTAGTGTGTGATAACTTGAGGGTTAAAAAGTCAAAAGGTTTATTTTTTTGTTTTGAAAAGTCCATCCTTGGTCTTATTTTTATCACCCTCTTTGCCCTCCTCTTGTTTTTCTTTGCATTGTGAAGTGGGCATGCTTGTCAAAAAGACAAATGCTCTCTATTAATAGGCTTATAACCTCATAAATAGTTGTGTATAAAATAAACTGTTATAACTTCTTTTTTAATAAAACATTCAATGTGTATAAAAGGTCTTTGTCTGAGGCTGATGATTCTCATGTATTACTTTTAGTGTGATCTATTTTATCCTCAGGACTTTACTGCAGAACAGAAGCATTTGTTGCATTTATATATGATCTCTTAACACATCCAATGTATATTTTCATGCAGCTTTTTCCTCTCCTTTTTTAGTTTCATACAAGTTGCAGCGTGTGGATCCTTATCATCTGAAAGGTGTATGTCTAATTCTCCCTTAACTTTCTCCCAGTGGGCAGACTTCCAGCTGTGTCAGATGGCTGAAATATATCCTGATGTCATCTGAACTTGTTTAAGGTGAACGACACGCTTACACTCCTCACAAACACACTAAATCAACAAATAAATGTAAACGCTGATTGTTACAGTTCAGTTTTAGATTTCTTTTCAAACATGTTGGCAAAAAAATTTTTTATGATGCAGTACTATACTACTAATTTAACAGCCAAGAGCTGCAATGATTAATCAACTAATGGATTAGTCAAAGGATGGACAATAAAGGCAGTAATCAGTTATTTTCTGTGCAAAAATGGCAGAAAATGTTGTTTTCAGCCTCTTGAATATGGAGATTATCTGCTTTTCTCTGTTTTATATCATATTATACTGAATGTTTGGGTCGTGTGATAGACCATTCCTGTGAATTTCTGGCATGTCATAGACTGAACAGTGAATCTATCAATATAGAAAATAATTTGCAAACTAACCAGATATAAAAGAAATGATTATTTGGCTATATTAGCATCCAAAGTGTCCATGTTGAGGAACTATGATATTAAATGCTCTAATTAGTATTTGTTCAGGATGAATATCGGAATGATATTCTATAACACTGTGAAAGGACTTTTACTTTGATACTTTAAGTACATTTTTTCTGTACTTTTACTTAAACATTAGACCATAATATTTGTACTTCTACTTCAGTGAAGGATCTGAGTTCTTCTTCTACTTCTGGATATAATGTACATTTCACTTGCTTATATGTGGGGAAAGAATTCCCCAAGCCACCAACACATTTATATATCCAGTCAGTTTTCACATTTGAATCTTATATTGTGATGTGTGTTGTGTTTTGTGTTCCACAGACAGCTGTCCTTCCACAAGGTGTCAGTGCTGCACTGCCCTCCACTGTGTCACAACTCTCCTCCTCCATGTCTCAGCCAGCTTGTACAATATGGGCCACTGTGTGCACGGTCCCTGTGAAACTTGAGAATGAGGTTAGTACCCCAGAACTTCCAGTCTGACATGGGGGTGATGACTGACTCCAGCTATCCAAACACACACAACTGCCCCCTGAGTTTCCCTTCAAATCCAACATTAAAATTGTGTTAATGTTTGTAAATCTACATCACATTAAGTGAGCGACTCCCAACCCTTCAGAGTGCTGGTTGGGTTTATATAGCATTGCATAAGTCTTGTATACTGCAGTGCCAAATCTGCTAAGCATCTGAGCTTCTGACTGGGGTTTTATTTTGAAGGGGACATTGGACTGTGTGAGATTAACCTTGCAGTGAGGGCAGCCTTCACATGCAATGATGGACGCAGCTCCACAAACGCGCCAGGTGAGGGCGCTGTCTCATTCATCCTCCTCAATCTTCCGCTGCACCCCCCTCTGTATAATCACAGCAGGGGAAAATAAATGCTGTGACATAAGGCTGTTTAATCCCCTCTACTCTGAAAAATGTATTCTGTCACGCAGCAATCTGCTCTCTCTTCCAGTTTGTCTTCAATTCTGTAGAGACGTGAAATCACTCTATTTCTTAGATGTTGCTTTTTGTTGTCTTCCTCGTCCATGTAACGTCGTTTCCTTCATCTCTGTCATGCACACAAAAAAAGGGTGCACAATATATCAAGAACACCCTGAAATATATTGCAGTTAGCCCACTGTGTTGTCTTTTAAGTGCTGTAGTAAGAAGATAAATTAAATTGCCTCACAGTACATTATAAAGTACTCTGCTCTTCCTGTATACACACCTCTTTCTCCGCACTGTACATCCTGTGCCGGGCCACAAGCTCCAGCCTGTCCAGATCAGAGCCCCAGAGGGTCTTCATCCCGGCCAGGAATGCCAGTGAAGTGATCGACACGTGTCTGTGTTTCAGTAAAAGATACGGCTGTTATAAAGGCAGACGTGTTCAGAGCTATAGCATTTCAGCAAAGTGAATCACCATACTTTGGTTACAAATGAAAGGAGTACTTCAGCAATTAGGTATTGCACTTCAATAGAGGAAGGAGACCTCGAGGAGACAGAAAAGAGCAGCAGAGGCCTGACGTGTATCCCTAGTTTAAGTCAAGCTTAGTAACTACAACTGGCACAATGCAACTAAATTGCATCTTTCATTTGACCCGATCTGCTTCAGTCTTACCCTGAAGTTTGACATTTTGGCCACCTTAGGTTTGTTTTAAGTCGGAAGTGTTAAAATAAGAGGGTGACACTTGGGAAGAGGATGCCAAGTTATCTAGCTTACTAGGAAGATGCATCCGTGATTCAAAATGAACATCTGATTCCTTTGAGTGTCTTACAGTAAAACCCAACAATAAACGAGACATTTTTAGGGGAACAGAATGTTCCAGTTAGCTTTCATGAGCTGAAAAACGGTTAAAGGTCAAAGTTCTGAGATAAAAACACACTTCGTGCTGTGGTAGTCACCTGTCAATCACAAGGTTGCCACACCCTAATGCACAGTCTGCTGTATCATCTGTTTTACTCTAAATTGGACCATAGTCTCTGTAGTCTTAGTAGGGTAATTAGACCTTAACACGATCTGGCTTTTTTTGCAGCCAGGGGACTCGCCCCCTGCTGGCTATTCTAAGGAATGCAGATTTAAGGCACTTCCTGATCAGCTTCACTTTTCAAACTTGGAGGTTGCAGCTTGCCCTCATCTTACAAACGCCACACTCTTAGTTTTTTATGCAGAAGTTGAAATCTCAATCATTAAGACCAGAAGTGACAGTGCTTCCTGTGACACCTGCCACTATACAACAACAATTTTGCATCCTTTTGGTGAGTTTTCTGTGTAATAAATAGAGTTTGAGGAGACACAAGTCAGAGTAGCATGGTGGAAGCAATAGCTGGGACAACCTCGCTATCATTTCAACCCCTATGGTTGAGGACTGTTGTTCACAGTGGACTCTTTTAGCTGTATAAACCCAGCCCTCTGTTTTCAACCTTCTCCTGCATCAAAAGAGGAGGAGGAGGAGGAGGATGGAAGGAGGGAGGAGAGGAGAGGACGAGGCTATCTGTCTCTCCACAGTCCTGACCTCCAGAAGTCCAGCAACCTGAGATCCTCAATGAAATATTTAAAGCTTCTGTTTTATCCGCAGTGCGTTGGTCAAGACAAACTGTGGGCCTCCATGACGTAATGCCAGTCGTCTGATTGGTCCTCGCAGAGCAGGGTGGTCAGCTGACCTGTGCCGCTGTGGCCTTTTAAGGCATTATGATGCCCCGAGGCTCCACATTAGGCTCATGGGCTGTCTGCCTCGAGTTATGATCAATCACTGTTGGCTGCGGTATTTTCCATAGCAAAGCTTTTAGCAGTAAATCTACCGTATGCGTATATACGTTCTTTAATGAAGGCCCAAGCAGCTCAAGTTATACTCCTCTGTGTTTAGAAAACAGCGCAGGTGCAATCATAAAATAAAAACGTTTCTATTTGAAAAAAATGTACCTGAAATATGCTTATTTCTTTACATCTCTTGTTTTCTTTACCTCCTAAATCCTGTCTCTTTTCTTCCCCCAGCATGCTCTGCTGCTGCTACTGAGCTGACAGCCTGTCAACCAATCTGAGTTAACCATCACCAACATGCTGTGTTGGGTTTCTCAAGCCGAGGCTGCGTGGCGGGCAATGGGCTCTCTCAGGTTACAAGCTCTGTTTCACTGGCACAGTGGGGGGTGGATGATGATGAGGCGGTGCAGCAGCAGCAGCAAGCAAGACAATGATCCCCGGGTCTTTACTAATAGATGACCCACTGATTAACATGCCCCCACCCGCCACCATTACCACAACTACTAACATACACCCTTTGGCTGCAACAGTAGCAGGCTGTACTGATGGTTGCAGTGCTGTCGGAGACCCTGCAGAAAGTGTGTGTGCATGCAGTCACTGGGAGGGTGTGTGTGTGTGTGAGGGAGGGAGAAAGAAAAAACATAAATATAAATCAAACATTTGCCTGCTGGTGATCAGTTTTACTTTTATCACAAAAATACACTTTTACACATGGCTGTAGTTCTATTTACCAATCTATGTTGTTTTTGTGTTGGAGATATCAGTTGAAGATTGTTGATGTTTCTTTCCAGTGAAATGGAACTAGATGACACTTTGCTTGTGGCACCAAAAATACATTTAAAAAACTCAACAGCAATGTGTCTTTCCAGAAATCATGAGCTGGCCACTGACGATAATCCACATACCGTGCTGTGAATTCTTCAAGTTAGGAAATATCGAAGAAAGCAAATCGTTCCTACATTAAACTGTTTTTATTTGAGAAAAGGCAGATATCTCCAACACTCAGCAGCTCAAACCAAACTATTCTAGACTCATCAATAGCACTACATGCAAGAGAAAAAAAGTATTTTTGATTTTGGGTGAACTGTCCCTTTAAGCATCCCTTAAAAAATGACGGCCAGTTGAGAGACGTGTGTTATTTTTGCCTTTATTTCATGACTTTATTTTTTACTGTTTATTTTCCGGAGTAATGATGCTGCACGTGCTGAGGGTGGTCAATAATCCCCTGTTCAGTAATCCCTCTTCAGAAGTAACGCCAGTTGGGGCTAAAATGTAATTTCATACCAGGAGAGAATTAACATTTTCCCCAATAATAAATTAGGAATAATTACTCCTATACTGATAGATTTAATATTATTTTAAAAGTTTTCTTTAATTATGTTATTTTTCTCTATTTGTATGCATTTGTTGTATTTATTCGTAGCATTACTGATATTTAGAATAAATTCCAATTGGCTAAATAATTGTTAATAGCTGTATCAGACGTGAATGTATGCAGGGAGCTGAAACTGCAATATTTAGCTCCTTCAAACATTTCTCTCGTCTATTTCTGAGGATTTATGGTGAAACATGATCCTCTTCATTTTTCTGGAGCGCTCCCTGTATCCCCAATAAAGTGATCTCTATTGTTGCCGTTCGTTTTGGAGCAGCAGACTATATCTTGCCGCATTATTATTTCATCCCGCGTCCTATCATATGGCCGGGATCCCTTCACGGGAGACGGGTGGCGGCACAGCGTCCATCTGATCCCTCCGCTGGCACCTGTTTCATGCGGCTCCTCCGGCACGACAGCACAGAACCAAATGAATGTTTTAAATATTCATCGAGGGGCTACTCATCTCCTATACACGCCGGCCTCTCGCGCAGATGATCCGCGGCTCCGGTTTCAGCTTTTCCAGGTGGAAACCACGTCAGGGCTTTGGAGAGGCTCCGGGCTGCGGCTCCTCACCGCTGAGCAGCAGCGGCGAGTCATCGCGGATTGATTTCACTGTCGCTATCCAGTCTGAAAGGAGTGTAACCAAACCCAGCCCCATCACCTCTAAATATTAGACGAGTTTTGTCCACCTAGTTATCTGCCTAATTATCAACAGCAGGTAAATGGACTCTGACTGGCCATCAGAAAGGAGCTCACCCTCATATATTAGGCCTCCAAAAACAGACAAGGGACATACCTGGGGCTCCCACTTCAGCAGGGGCCTCTCTGATGCAGCTCTGCGTTAAACCTGGGGATGCGGAGCAACACCAAGGCCCCAGAAGGCCCAGGAGAGGACACCAGGCCTCTACCAGGCCAACATCAGGTTGTATGGTTTTAACTAGAATGGTTTTAATGATAGGTTCCTGAACAGACAGAGAACAGCTAAATATATTCATAGGAAAACACATTATGGTGCTATAACAAAATAGTCCCACTTTGGGGTTGCAGCAAAGGTATTTTTCCTGCTTTTCCTCGGACAGGAAATATTATGCAATCTGCACGGGGTAACCACTAGTGCAGGCTTTAAATGCAGTATTTGATAATCATTAGCCATCTGGACGTGGTCATTTGATCCTGCAGCATCTCGACCCAAGAACTGCAGCCTCAACAGCATCAGCCGACTCAAACTAATCCCGGGATGGAGGGATGGGGGGGCAGGGAGGCTGCGCCAAATAGTCTCTCTGATGTATGCTCGGGTTAATATCTGGAAATGCAACGGCAAGCCTTATTGAAGAGAGGAAGTCCGTTTAATGGCGGAGCCTTTTTGTTCGCCATATTTTCTAGAATGATTCAGAGGCCTGTGAGGGGGAAAATGATATAAATGTAAATAATAAGTACATTTTATCCAACAGTCTCTATCTGACACTGTTATTCTCTTCGTTGAGACAACATATTAGTCTGCAGGTGCTGCTGAGGTAAACTCTTGACCTTCACATAAACCTCAGGCCTTTAGGCCTCCTCTCAGCTGCCTGTGAGGGCCTTATAGGATAAAAGAAAGGAAGAAAAAAAAGCAGGAAAAAATGTCTCAAGGAGAATATTACATGTTACATTTAGATTAAAATATATTTATAAAATACAAAATACATAGCATGAAATTAAACGAAAATACAAATAATTAAAAACATTTTTAAATCGTGTATTGTAACGTAAATGCCTTATTTAAAGCCTCCTGCTTTTTTTTTTTTATTTAACTGTCCAAATATAAATTCATGTTTGAACTAAAATATGTAATAAAGTAT
Organism: Serranus cabrilla; assembly: GCA_903364295.1. Classification (NCBI taxonomy): domain Eukaryota; kingdom Metazoa; phylum Chordata; class Actinopteri; order Perciformes; family Serranidae; genus Serranus; species Serranus cabrilla. The sequence goes on along the minus strand of CAFUXE010000553.1, from coordinate 118,110 downwards.
ATAATAGAGTGATATCGAGTCCCGGCCACAGAAAAGTGTCCGTCTTTCCTCGGGTTGGGACATTCTAAACAGGGGGGTTGGTCCAAATGATTAATCAGGAAGTAGTTTAATCCGGAGAGACAAAACCAATCCTCCTCTGCTCACACTGCAGCAGTCCCCGGGTTAAAACAGCAAAGACCCGGTACCCGAGGCCGTGACACAGCAGCAGAGACACAGGCAGTTTGGATAATTGATTTGTGGCTGGAAATGTGTCTTTTCTACCGGACAAATCCCTGGACTCGCTGCCTGAATCAGGTGGAGGGAGGCTGGAGGGAAGCTTTTTGGGTCCCGCTTCCAGAAAAACGTCCACTCTTATGAACACAGGTACACCCCGGTACGATATGTACCTTTCGAGGCTGTGCTAGTTTAAAGACTAGTGTGTATTTTTTCTTATGTGTAAAATTGGACATGTCTCAAATTTAAAAGCATAAAGGACAGATTCTTACTGGAGGGCCAATTTTTAAAAAATACACATATCTGTAACAGTAAAAGTTAAAATAGAAATGATATACATTCCCATGTAGATAATGTATTCATGTAGCAGCTGTATTTTAAAGGCTCTAAACGCAGAATATTAAACTAGTTGCACGTTTTTATAGGATGTTGTTTTCCTGTCATTCAGCGTTGTAGCCAGCTCGCGCCTCAGTGTGCCTGCGCCTTTAAAAAGGTGCACAGAGCACCTTTCTTTGTGCCAGTGTGCAGCCCGGACGCGCAGGTAAAAGGGAGGAGGGTGAGTTTGGAGAGATAGGGAACCTGCAGGAGAGAGGGGAGAGGAGAAGAGAGGAGAGGAGCGCAATTGACATTTGATACTCAGGAAGTTCAGAACGCCGCTTGGATTTCTTTTGTTTCATTGTAATTCTGCAGTCCTGCTGCGGGCAACACGGACCGGAGGCTTGTGTTGCCTCAACACGACTTCAATAGTGGAACTCTTTAAATGGTAATAATAGGTTGAGGAGTAAAATGTCTCATGGGTTCGACTTCAGTGCAGTTTGTAGCTTCAGGTGTGACGCACAACGATGGACTCGGAGGAAGGTATGAACTGCTTTTTGTATTTTACCCTTTTACTCCAGTTAGACTAATATTGAGGGGGTTAAACCTTTCAAACTACATAGTCAGGAAGAATTACGCAGGAAAAAGAAGAAACTTAAAATATAATAAAAAAGGAGATATTTTTGTGGTTAATACTCGATGCTATAGCTCATTCATCCTGAAAGAAAAAACACTCAATTTAACAGCCCATTTAAAAACTAAATAGCTGAAATATAAATCAAAATGAATGCAGGATGGGACTATTTCTGTTTATACCTTCGATTGGACCCACAAGTAGTCCGAACAGGTTAAAGGAAAAAAAGATTTAAAGAAAAAAAGAATAATAGTTATACAAAATAAAATGCTCTGCCATGAATTAAACGACCTTGCAGCTATTTTAACATGTATTGTTTCCGATAATGGCGCAGGATGTTGTGCACGTCTTAATCACATTACACCTGCTTTTTTCAACTGCAATAAAAAAAAAGTACCAAGGTTTAAGAGGACTAATCCGATGGATTAATACTGACTTTGTTAAAAATAAAAAATACGCACTTCGATAGAGAGGGTAATTACAATATATAGCGTAATAATAATTATGAGGAGATGAGCTAAGTTATCACATTTTATATACCAGCAATAAAACTCTTAGAATACGAGTATTAACAGATTTAAAAAACATTATTATAAAGTAGCTGCATGGCATCGCAATAAAATAAGAATATCATTTTTTTTTTTTTAAATATTCGGTTTTCTATCTAAAGGCCCATTTCTTTTCCAACCGGACACAGCGTCAAAGACTTGAGGTTGCATGACTGCTGCTGAATGTGAATCTTGCTGCAGGACTTAGAGGAGCGATAAATCCTCCTGAAATAACCGTGAAGTTGAGGACTTGTAGACTCCCGATTCAGACAAATGCGATTAAGTGAAGGGGCTTTGGAGCTGCAGCTGAGGTTAAATTAACGGTGACAGAGACAAAAGGCAGTCCGGCCCATGCAATGTTAACATTTCAGTGGAATAACAGCGTGTTAGTGAGTTCACATGCTGCTTTATAATGAGGAGAGAATTACATTTTCAGCATCACTGTAGATGTAAGATGTGTTGAATAGACATGGTCTTTTTTAGTTTTAATCATTCCCTGCTATAATCTGATATGAAATTACATTTTTATTAGTATATTTGTACAAAAATCCTTATAAAATGTATTTTAGTATTCCTATTGAGTATCCACTATCTTGACAGTGGGTATAGAAGTTACATATTTACTGAAAATGTGCAAAAATATAATTTTATCACTTGAATTATATGAGTTTCTATAATTATTCTGATGAAAAAAAGGGTGTTTCCTGTTTATATAAGCTAATGCAGACGGGCTGTGTATTTTAACAGCTGGCCCTGATGACATATCAAATCAAGATGACTTTGTATGTCATCTATTATCCAGATAACTATCCAAACAAAATGAGTATTTACAGAAGGATAAAAAAAGATTATGGCTCTACATGAACAAACATGCTTTGAAAATATATAAATATAATCAGTTAAGTAATGTTACTGGGCTTTTTTTTTCATCTGTGTGGCTGCCAGGGTTCTTATGTCTTAATATACTTAAAAAATCTCCTGCAGCTCCATTATTAACTAATTAAGGTATATGGAAAACGAGACATGGGCAACCCTTTAAAGGACACAGGTTCTTTTCAACTTTTAGTGGTATTGATTTCTCCAGGAAATGGCAATGGGAGTCTTGCTCAGGGAGCCATTTGGGCGTCTGAGGAATCACTTAGTACATGGTTTGATCGCTGGAATCAATGGGAGCTCCGCGCACTGCAGGGCCCAGGGTGAGGGAGCTAATGGCTGAAGCAAAGGGTGGGGCGTCTGAGGGCGGTTAGCCTCTCCGATTCGGATTATCTGCAGCGCAAAGATGCTTCTGACAACTCATCCAAGGTCAGGAGATGGACTCAAGGTTATCACTCAGCTGCAGTTATTGTGCCTCATAACTTGTGCAGGGTTTAATATGCACATTGGTGTTTATGTTGAGATGAATTGAGGGAGAAAGTGGCGTTAGTTGATTTGCTGCAGTGTCCACATCTGACTCTGATGGCAGCCATTTTCTGCGATTTGTGCTTCACACAGAGGAGGGAAAAGATTCAACTTGCCAGATCACAACCCGGAGCTTATTTAATATTAAAACCTGTGAGCTGGCTTTTAATTTAACTTTTATATTTATTTTAAAAGCTTACTGTAGTTCACTTTGTATTATCAAAAACTGATTCAGTCTTTAAGGCTTAATGTCTTTTACTTGCTATATAGATGAGCTGGCAGTATGTTTCCGTCATGCAGCCACAGAGAACGCTGCAGGGACACTGTTACAACGTTAATCTACAGAGCAAATTAAGAGGTCAAGTTTAGGGTGTCACCCTT
>CAFUXE010000553.1:101447-114581 GCA_903364295.1 Serranus cabrilla | reverse complement strand
CGTAAAGAGATTACCAACAGAACATAAGACCCAGTTTTGTATCAACCTCATGCTGTCTTATAATGTTTGTTTCCTTATTGAGTCCTAACAAAATAGATTAATTTACATGTAGTTGCATTAAGTGCTGGGCTGAGAAAATGAAATATAACAACAAGATTTCTTGTGGAAATACCTTGAAATCGATATTTTGCAACAATATAGGATTGACTCTTGGTTTCACTAAATATTTAATCATTGAGGTTTAATTGTCAGTAATGTGACTCTAATGACTGAAAGGGTAAAAGCAAATAATAGATCTGCTGGAACAGTCTGGATAGTTTAGAAAGTAAAATAATTGTACTTTAATGCAGCCTTTAAAATCGTTACAATTGCAAAATCTAAGACTTTATCTAGTCCCATATCACATTATCGATATAAATATAACCTTAGTTCAGTGTTTTCCCACTGGAATCTAATTTAAGTATATGATATATGGGCAAAATCTTGCCATCCAGGATTTGCATCATATAATAATCTCTTAAAATGACACTTTGCTGTGTCACACGTGCCTAAATAACAATATTTGTTGACGCACAGCAGCAGGAAAGTCACTTGCTTTATAGTTTCATCAGTTGTTAACCGTAATTCTCTTTTCCTAGAAGTCTAAAGAGGGCCGTGCAGTGCAGGTGATTAGCAGAAGCAATTAGATGAGGATGTTTTCTCGCTCCTTGGATTGACTGGACTTATATTTAGTCGCCCACATTGAGACACAGTGGCCTTTGACCTGTTACTCAATGTGTGGATCAATCCACTGCAGTGCAGCGCGCCTTGAGTTGAGCCGCGCCGCTGCAACACTGTGGACATATTGACGGCTGTTGGTGCTCCTCTTCCTGTTTCACATCTCTGTCCTTCCTTCTCTCACCTTCTCTCTCCAGGCTGTTGTTTCTGCTCTCCTCAGGAGGGTCGCTGCTCTGGTTTGCATAGCTTTGCTTCACTGTGCTGACTGTCCTCACAGGCTGACTGGCTGGCCTTGGTGTTGGGGTGATAATGACTCCTGTTCTGTGTATGGCACTGGTAGAATTCACTGTGAGAGCTCACTATCAGTGAATTACCATAGGGCCATAAACAGAGCAGAGAAAGAACCACTTGATGATGCCCGTCCATAGCGGCTTACTGTCTGTGGCTCTGCTCTCCTGTGCTTGTGGGTGGGGTGAATGTGATGTAATAACTCTGGTGCGGTTGCATGAGCCGAGTTGCACACGTCTCGCTGGGTCCTTCGACATTTCTCTGTCCTGATGTGCCTCTGTAACAACAGCTGCTTGCATTCGGATGCAGCCGCTCCTCTTCTTTGCCCATTTTGGCACTAGCACATTTTTGCTTCTGTATATATACTTTGAGCAATTATGTGTAGTGCCAATATAGGAAGAGACAGATTTTCATCGCTTTTGCTTAATCAAGGATCGTAGTCTTCTGTGTTTGCTCGTTTTGTTTACAGATTGCTCATGATTGAATTCTCTTCACTGTCCCCTGTAAGACGTTTTCTCCTTCCAGTTTCATGTAATTTAGCCTTCATAACCTCCAGTGGATGTAGATTTGAAGACATGCTATTTTATCCTTGTGTCAATCTGAATCTCTCTACTTCCTGAGATTCCATGTTCGGGGCTCACATGGGTCTGAAGAGGCCCGGCGGCTCTCTGGTGGTGTTTGGCAATGGTAGAACTCACACTGGTGAGGTAGATGGATCCGGTGGTTCTAGACTTGCCAACTACTGCTTGAGAGCGTCCACCAGCTTGGAAAATGGATGCAGAGGCAAAACCAGCCGTCCAGTCCCACGTGGAGAAACATCTTACGGATATTTTAGTCAGTGAGTGAGTGAGTGGCTGATGGTGGTGAAGGGTGGGGTGAGACTCTGTTCCTCCCCTGCGCACCCCGGCCTCAAAGCTCCAATGTCTCTGTGAAGGACAAGTCTGCACCGCGGTCAGGGCGTAGAATAAACAAGACGTGGGTCAAAAGAGGCAACGTGTGGAGATAAATGTGGAGATACATGGTGACAAAGGATTTTTTACGCTTTGAGAGAACTGAAATGTGGCTCAAAAACAACAATATATGTACGTGAGTCTGATATATAAAATGTCTGTTTGTGACACATTGTAAAAAAAGAAAAAGAAAAAGAGGCTGTAGATGATGGCAAAAAACAAGAGTGAAAAATCAATTTAAGTGTTTCTTGAAACAAGAGTTTCCAATGGGATCAATGTCAAAATGTCTATCAGCACCCCCTTCCTCAGATGATACTGCTTTCTTCTTCCCCAAACCAAGATATCATTACATATCACTGTTCAAGATATGCAAGAGTAAAACAATTAGTCAAGGAAATTTTAGTTGTTCACTAGTTTGATAATCGATTAATAGTTTAATTCAGAGAGCCAAAATGAGAAACGTGCTGTTTTTAGCTTATGAAATTTGAGCATTAGCTATCATCTGTTTTATATTATATTACTGTCATTAAGATATCTTCAAACTGACCCAACATCTCAATTGATTTATTACCTCAGTAAACATTTCCCTAATGGGTTTATGGCCTCCGTAGTTTTAAGTCCTCTTCAAGGCGTCCTTCATGTTTTAAGTTATAGTCCCATTTAGAGTATAACAGATGATGAAGCAGAGTGTACTTTAGGGCGTGGCTACCTTTTGATTGGAAAGCCGCTAGCTTAATGCACTGTGTGTTTTTGTCTTAGAACTTTGACCCCTTTTTCAGTGTGTTTGCAGTTCATGTAAGTTAATTTCAACATTATGGTTGCCTAAAATGTCTTGTTCAGCGTGTGGTGGCAGTAAAAGATACTTTCAGGAGTCTGCTTTTTGAATTATGGATGCACCTTGGTAACCAAGCTAGCTATCTTTCACTAGCATTAGCTAAGGACTTTGTGTCCTCCTCCCTAGCTCCACCTTTTGATCCAAATATGTTCACTCCTGGCTCTAAAAAAATGGCGACGTCCTAAATGCCAAATTCGAAGCTTCAAAATCGTAATCCACAAACCAGTGGGTGACATTAAAGTTGTTTCGTCCATTTCTTTTACACAGTCTTTGTTTGGACTTTATGTACTTATGAACAATATTTTTCTCCTGAGGCAGACTAGTATAACTAATGTATTATTTGGAAATAGTATTCAATACTGAAGAAAAGCTTGCATCCCTGCATGCATTTGAGGAAGAAACTGATGGGTTGTAGTTTCTTCCATGCTGATAATGTTACAGTCATAATGGATTCCTCTGTTCAACAGTCAGTCCTGTCTTCGGGTTTGACAAGTCGAGTTAGATCAAGTGAGTCCGTTCCTGCAGCATGAGAGACTCTCTGGTCGACTCCACGTACAGAGGTTCAGCTATTCTGCCTTCAGCCAGCCATCAGGGGGTTCCTCTCTTAGCTCCGTGGCATAATTGGCAAACCGTGCGGTGTCATCTTACCCTTCTCTTTCAATGCGGCCTTTTTCCCTCCTCCCTTTCCCAAACGAAAAAGGGTGGAGAGCGAGCGAGTCTTTCTCAGATGTTGGTCCGGTTTTGCTGTAACAGTCCATTGATAGTTATGGCTCGAAAAGCTGCTACATACTGATCTCCATATATCTGGGTCAGGGTCTGCTAATGTAGGTGACAGGGGGATCTGGGGATTAAAACCTCTTTATCTGCCTTTGCATAAATCCTGCTTTATAGCCCACACTTCAGCTTTAGCTAATATGATTTGTATTGTTACCAGTTCGCCTGCAGGCTAGCTATATTTGATCTACGTGGACGTCGTCATCGGACCTGCGCGAAGGCGCTTCTGCTTTTGTGCGGGTCGGCCATTAAAACAAAAAGGGAGTGGGTAAGTGCTGAGATTGTGGTGATACACAGACTAGTTGACATAAAAGAGCTCAGCTCAAGCTGTCATTCACTGGACAACTGATTCAGGTTAACTGTGGTTGTGTCTCACGTTACCGAACATATCACGCACATATGACATGTATAGTGTTTATATGAAACCGCACAGTCTGACATGAATGTAACAAGTGTTTTCAGTTTGTTCTGTGTGTGCACCTGCTGACTTCTATCCCTCAGATGATAAAGTGCTTTTTATCATACACATTCTCTTATCTGTGATGCAAATAAACACTTTGAAAAGACATGTCCGTGTGTCAGACTCCCTGTAACGATCTACTCTGCAGCAAAGTGCATTGTGGGATAACCCTCGTCAATGCAGGCCTTCTCCAGATGGGCCGAGCAGCTCAGGTTACACCGCATTTTTCAGTGCCCCCTCTATCCCACAGCCCCCCTGGCCCCTTTCTCCATGTCTCTCTCTCTCCCACACACACACAGACACACAGTTTCCTGGGTGGGTAGAGTCGGGCTGAGACAGTGCTTCGCCTGTGTTCTAATGCAGGCTGCAGAGCATTAGTGAAATGAGATTATCATCGTTCTTACGCAGTGTCTGGGCTGGAGGTGGACAGAGGTGTGAGTTGGGAAGGTGAGGATGCCATTATTAGACTATCAGACTACATTATGGGGGATGACGCTTCATCAGCAACATGTCTGCTGATGCTCAGGCTTCAGAGGAAACTCTGCATTAGGCCCATATGAGTGCTGAGATCGATTGTGTTGCTGTTTTTTTTTAAAGACAGAATTTATGTTGTAGCTTTACTGCATTTTCATTTATTTTCCTATGCCAGTGGGTCAGATATGGATGGAGGCTTTATTCCTGTGAATGGTTCGACAGATATAGTAATATTCATCTTTAAGGAACACCATTCAATTTCCCAGGTCACAGAGTCCATTTCCTTGTATGAGAAGGATGTTTTTTTTAAGTTGTGACCCAACCCTATGCTCAGGACGAGGGGTAGGAGATTATCTCTTGTTAGAGCAAGTGTGGGCTTGGACCACGAGCTGTTTGTACATATGTGTGCGTGCCCATGTGGCAGTGTGTGTGTGCGGGGGTGTAGGGCCCGGGATGTACGTATTAAGAAACGATTAGTGGAGATTAAAGCTCTGCCCTAGAGTCTGCCTGCACGACTCCAGGCAACAAGAATGACCAACCCCTCCCCTCTCACCCTGCAGTGCCCCCTGTAGAGCCGTGCTACTGAAGCTCTGGCTGCAGGCTTGTCCACCGGCTGTGGAGAATCAATAGCGCTGCCTTCCCTCTGCCCAGTGATCTTCAGCCACTAAACATATTGCCCTCAGGACAGAGTGCAGGCACTCACACTGCAGTGCCAATCAGGTTCAAAGTCAGTCAGATGGATGTGATGATTGGAAGAGTGCACTGCGGTGCGGTGCTCGGTGATGTAACAGTGTCACACAAGCAATGCAGCACAGGCACTTTCCTTCTAAAACTTTGAGGCCTAGATTAGGCCCAGTGCAGGTGAAGTAATCAACCGATCGAATTGGATTCATCCAGGACATTTCAACAAGGACTCTGCAGATTCTTGGGACAAAAGCACAACGAGCCTTGACTCATAAAGATCAACAGACCATTGATTTTGAACCCTGACAATTGTCATTCACATTTTTCCTATTCTGTAATAAGATAGGCTGCATGTTTTTTTTTGAGAATGTAAACCTTATGGCCTTATGGTCAAATTTCATTGATTACTTATCCTGCTTTTAATTTCCATTTGTGAAACTGAAAGGTCATTTTGATCAGTTTTCAATTTAGAATTAAAACCGTGACACCCCTAATACATATGCAGAGAAAGTATGTGTTTAATACTATATTATCAAGAAAATTGTCTCTCAATTTGTCCCAACTGCAATTTGAAAATCCATCATATAAAACCTTGGATAAAAAATACATATAACACTGAAAAAATACCATTTTAACCTGTACCCAAATCACTAACATTTCACCATCAACAAATATAATGATTCGTTTTTTCAGACATCTTAATTTTGGTAATTTAACAATTTAAATGCATTTTCTCATCAGAAATTCATAATATGTAGGTTAAAATCCACATTAGCCAGGTCCCCAGACTTTAACTGAACAAACTCCCCCCTTTAAAATTTGGGACGTTCCATAAGTCACATGATCAACAAGGAAGTAATGAGCTTCCTGAAGGCCATGAGCACACCAAAAGTAAGTTCTCACTGTTTTAAATGATTTCTTAGATGATGTTTAGTTTTTTTAAAGATAGTTTTGTAATTCCAGTTGAAGGTGCTAGATGTTCCCATGCTGTTAGCATTGATGCCATGTGGCTGCATTTTAAGATGTTTGCTAATCATGTGCTGAAAACTCAGTCCTGTTACTCAAATGAACCAACTTCCAAAATAAATAACCCACCCAGAGATTGCCCCTTGCACAATAATTAAACATGTTATTAGAAACAGTGATGAAGAAGGATAAAAAAATTCAGTTTAATTTTGAAAAGTTGCAACATGCAAATGGCACCAATTTAGCGCAATGGCCGCTCTACTCCAGTTTGATTCTAAAATACAATCCTGCAGAACTGGATAGGAAAAAAATACAATACAATAATAGTATTCCTGAGATAAATTAAAATACAGATTACCTTTTTCTCATTCAATAAATAATCTCACAATGCAGTCTGGAGTCCATACTGGTTATATATGCTTGTCATGTTTTGGTTCATATCTTAGAATGAAACAAAAAAACGTCTATTTTTCACTTAAAATTTGTGCAAATTATACATTTATATTAAAATAAAACTAGGATTTGAACATTGATAACTGAGCATCTTAAGCCTGCCGCTGGCTTCGGTTGACAGCATCACTTTGAGACTGATGATAAGTTCTGTCCTTTTTGAACCTGTGCCATTTCATAACTCAGTTATGTTCTGCTTTAATGATACAGCTGAAAGGCTTCGATGCACTTTGTGTAAATGTGGCTGAGTGGATGGTGCAGAGAGAGACAGAGACGGAGGAGGGAGAGGCTTAGGTAGCATGAGGTGTAGGCCTTTTTCCAAGAAAGAACGCTAATAAGGCCTTCTTAATCTGCAGCGACTGTTTGATGCGCATGCGTGCCGTGAACCTACAATGACTCAAACATTATAGAGTTTTCTCTTGACTACAAAGACCCAAAACATACCCCAGAGTGTTCTCCAGCTCACACGAGGGGTCCAATCTAAAAAATGACAGGCGAGAAAATAAAACATAAAACAAGAAAGAAACTGGGATCTTTTCATCTGTGTGAATGCAACCTGGTTCAGCTTTAATCTGGAGGAAGAGCGGGATATACACTGACGCCTGATAGATTAAGGCCTGAACGCTTCTCTCTCTGTTCTACTCTGCAACAGAAGGGCCCGGCTAGCAAATCCCAGGCTTTAAAGCAGAGGAGGTTCAGGCAGCTTATGATGTAATCATGGCCCTGTCTGTCACGGCAGGGAAGGTGGGGGTGCTGCAGAGGAGAGTGCGGAAGTTATCAGGTTTTGTGGCAACTATATCATGATGTGATAAAATGCAGAGAAATGTGGCATTCCTCATAAAGGAAAGCTACAGTTGTATATTTGTGAATACCAAATAGTCTAACATAAATCCTCCTAGTTGTGTATGTCTCTTTTCCTAGAGGTGGGAAAAGGTCAGTTTTCAATACAGTTTCATGTGAAAATGGACAAGTCCAATGCTGTTTTTTTCCCCACTGCATGGTACTGGTCGCCATCTTTTTTTGTAATCCTTTACCATAAACTGTGGATAGTTCCTGACGGTTCTTTTGGTACCACCATGGTCAAGGCTTTGACACCAGAGGGTAGAGTGAAAACACTGCAGACGACTGATTGATCACAGATAATTGTTCATAGTGTGACACCAAGCATTAGTGACTAGACTTTGTATAGTCACATAGCCCAGATGTTAAAGATGATCCAGGTTATGTTGTTGCAGCTGAAATGTTAGCAAGCAATTGCTTCTTTGCACGTCGAGCAGGTACAGGGCAGAATTAGCTCTGATGTTCATGGCTGTCTGACAAATATAAGCCCAATATTCAAGGTTTTTGCTCTGTTTTGGTCTCCACCAACTCCTGAAAAAACACCTGGTTCATCCTATGCTTGATACAGAACTGCGATCTCCGAATTTGTCAGCACTTGGTGTTAGACTGGCTCTGTAGGGTGGGTTTAAAAGTGTAGCGTAAAAGTGGTGAGATTTATAGAGTTGAAATATGCTAAAAAGGCTTCATAGAGCTGTAGAACCATCGTTAGTAATTTGATTCAATGTTAATATGAAAAACAGTGACTTCTGTAGCTTGAACATTTTATGTATGCATTGATGTAAATCAGAAGTGGACGTAGCCAACGTACATTGGTAATTCAAGATGAACAGCTGAGTGTCAATTACTACAAACAATGAACAAAACATTTTAGGTGACAAATGTTACAATTAACATTCATGGAGTGAAAACGGTCAAAGTTGTAAGACTTAAGCACACAGTGCATTGTAGTAGCGACTTGTCAATCATAAGATGAAAGCATACCATCTTATATTTTACTCTAAATGGGACCATACTTTACAAAATGAACATTATACTGTATAAAGAAGACTTGAACCTAGCAATTAAGACCATAAACTCTTTAGAAAAATGTTTAATGTGGTGATAAATCAAGAAAGATGTAGGGTCATTTTCTCCTAGACTTATGTACAATCAGACTGTTTTGCAAATGATGGAGTCGCCCCCTGCTAGCCATCAAAAAGAATGCAGATTTAAGGCACTTCCATATTGGTTTCAGTTGTCAAAGATTTGCCACCTGATGTTTACAATTATGGATGAACTGTGGACTCACAATCAAGAGAGAAACTGAATGAATGGTGAACAGCAGCCATTTTATTGGACTTAATTCTTTAAATAGTGATGAAAGTTAAACCAGCTGGTACAACTGTATCAAACTCAGTCGATTCTTTTCAAGCATGGTTTTTGTTGCAAGATTTAAAGAAATGCCTTTCTTTAGCATTCAAAATACTGCAGCTCCTGCCCAAGTATGACTAACGTCCTGTGATATACAAAGGGATGCAGACCACCAAGTCCAAAGTGACATACAACCTCATGTTAAAAAAATAACATACCAAGGGGTGCCCCTACTCATGCACAGTAAATAATTGGATTTGGTAGACAAAACGGCTGCTTCAGGAAGTCAGCTCAACTGTCCAGCATAAAAAAACACCTTGATGTATATCCTGAGTCGTCACAAATCTTGGCATGTGCATGGACTACAGTAAAACAGCACAAGGGAAAAGCACACGACAAGATGGTTTTTAACATAATTTTTCATCATCTAATGTGAGAAATGCGTGGGAGCAGAGTTTTAGGTGAGTGGAGGTGGAAAGAGTGGAATTAAGAAATGTGATCAGGGAAACAAGACTATGGCACTGAATTGTAAATTCATCCTAAAAACAAAACGGTCAAGCAATGAAAACCCAGAACAGCAATAGTTATGCACTCTGGGTGAAGCAGTGGTGGCTTTCTTCCCGGGCTTTTTGGTTCATCTTTGTTTGAAGTAAAGGTTAATTGTGAAGAAATAAATACTAAAAAGTCAACATCACAGAGCTAAAAAAAAAACATGAAGCTAATTGGGAGAAAAATTACACCAACAAAAGCAATATCTTTACATAGTAAACACATTGATAACTCACTTTCACTTCCCCTGCAGATGTACATTTAAAAATATATTTGACATTGTACACAGCATTATGTCTTGGAAACAGTAGGATAAACAAATCTCCAGGTTGGCCGTTCAGTGCCTCCTACTCCTTCCAGGTCCTTAATTGCTATTGTTCCAGGGTCACAACCTCCACCGCCTGACCGTCCAGTGTGACAGTGTTATCTATGCGTGTGGCGACAGGTGCCATTGCGACCTGGACGGGCCGGTTTCCATGGGCCAGGCTGGTCACTACAGTCTGGTACATGCTGACCGGGATCTGGACCAGACCTGCGGAGAAGATGTAGAGATATTTTAGATTCAGACGCACAGGACCATTAACTAACCGATATCCATTTGACAACTATTTAGCCTCTGGGGGCAACAGCCAGTATTTCTGGTGTTCCAGTGCAACCAGCAGTTAACAGATATTTAGACTAGACTTCCTATTCACTGTCATTGTTTAGTCTAATTAGCAACTACAGACACAACTAATGGAGTTGGACTTGACATCTTTGACCGGATTATCTGCATATAATTGGAGATAAATACATTTAAAAAATATCATACTAAAGTTGAAATCCTTCTCAAATGTCTCAAGGTTGTACTTTGTGGCGCAACAACATCCAAAGTGAATATCTCTTTTTTTTCGTTAAATCTTTTGTTTTGTCAGATAAAGGAAGTTGCAGAACTTGTGAACTTTAATATTTTGGATAATTGATTATTCACTGAAAAATGCATTTGCTGTGAGGAAAGAATTTGCAGCTTTTTTGTTTTTATAGAATTACCTCCAGTCATGATTTTGGACTGTTGGTAGAAGGGTGTAGCATGGGCGGATCTTAATCCTGGTGTGAATACACACATTTTTTTTCCATTTTGTGAACATTACAAGATCATTTGTGCTGCTTTCACGTGGTGAAAAAAAAAGACAAAAATTCAAGACACCTGCACCATCTGAGTGCCCTTTAGTTGCAAATTGATTTTGGACTCCTTATTTTCTGACATTTTATAGACTTAACAATTCATTGTTTAATGAAAAAAGTAATTAAAGGTATTAATCAATATTGGAAAATAATCATTAACAAACTGCTCGTCCGGTCTTGGCCAGAGGTACTTTTGTCGCTGGAGTTTGTGTCGGACACGGTTCTTGGTAGGCAGTCAAGTCCAGGTAGTTGTCTGTGACAGGAGGCAGCCATGTTACAGAGACGGCATTTCTGAACAATGGTCCGATTGAACGTTCTCAGCTCGCTTCCCCCATGCCCAGCTGTGTGTGTGTGTGTGTCTCTGCCTGTGGGGATTACTGCTGCAGTCACGTGGGCCTCTGCCCCACCCTGCAAGCTGTCACAGTGTCACAGGCAGGCAAGAAGGTCAGTGTAGGGGATGGCAGTGGCTCATGCCCGCTCCCATTACTGTGAGCTAAGTCACGGGATTTTAAACGCAACCATGAATACCTAATATATTAGAAAAGAGTAGAAAAATATATGTTCGTAATTATTATCTTCAAGTCTCTGAAAACAAAATCAGGCCTCTTTTGTTTGGCTAGCTTGTCATTGTTGGTCCTGTAATGCGGGTCCTTGCTGAGCCCACTTGCCAGTGATTTGTGACAGGGTTAAATTTTGCTGATGCAGGTAATTATGCTGCTGGTGATTATAAAGGAGAGCTTAGGGAAGAGGGCATTGGGTTTGGCACGGTTACGTCCAGACGCAGCGCAGTTACTGAGTGAAGGGCCTCATTCGGCCACTCAAACAATGCTACTTGGACGTTAAGGACGGTGTGTGGCGTGGCCGTGCGTATGCATTATTGTGTGTGTCTGCATGCCTGTGTCAGCGAAGGGTCGCCACACAAGCCAATCAGCGGTGTCTGGGCCGGTGCACTTCAAACAGAGCTCTCCACTCCTGTGCAGCACTTCAGTGATTAGCTAAGGTCAATAGCGGGGAGAAGGACTGGCTTTGGCAGCTCCATTAGTCGTTTAAGTGAGCCATTGCAGCCAAATGACTCCTTAGGGTTGAGGAAGCAAGATGTCAAACAACAAAGGGTCAGATGTTAGATTTGAATTTACGTTAGTGTTCAAATGTGCAAATATACGCTGAACATATTTTTGCATTTTGCACAATGTTGTAGAAGGGCAGTCAGTTAGGACGCTTTCATCTTCTTTCTTTGCATCTTTTATTTAAACATTTTTATGATACTTTCTCTTATTTAAGAGTACTTTGACTTAGCTGATTTCTTAAAAAAGTAAAATTGTGGAGTCAATGTAATTATCCAAGGGGTGATCCTTTTAATTGTATGATAGAGAGAATATAAGAAATCCCCACTTTGTCTGCAGCAATCTTTCAGAGCCACTTGTTTGATTGTCTGTTAGAGCCGGATTCTTCATCTAGAAGGTTGCTTTAAGTAAAAAGTATCTAGAGATCAACGGCAATGATTTGAAACAAGACATATTTCTGGTTTAATTTAAACTATTGACAGATAACTTACTGTGTTAAACTGTGAATGTGTTGTTTAAATACATGCATCCATATGGTTCTAATAAAGGAGGGTGTGGACAGTCAGAAGAGACTAAAACTGTGTGTGTGAGAGAGTAAGAATAGGGACAACTACGTACACATATATGTAACAAACTGTGTGTGTGTGTGTGTGTGTGTGTGTGTGTCGGTATATGGCCAGGCAGTAGAAGCTGAGGGTGCGTGCTGACAGCTGGCCCTGTGATTAGACCAGAGACTGATAAAGGAGAGGATTGGCCCCTGAGGGACCTGCTCATGCCCCTTGACTAGTGTTCTTTTAGTGAGTGAGTCAATGTGTGTTATATTACCTATATATTTGCGTGAGATGGACTTTAATGCCTACATTTGTTAGCATTACAGGCTGAGAATTTATAATGCATTTGCTTTATCATTACACTGAGAATAAATGATTCAAAGAATCAACCTCCTGATAGACGATCGAATTGAACTGTTTTGGCTCCAGCAATAATCGATGTGAAAGGATAACAGTATTAACAATGTATAACTCTAGAATAAAGATAAACAATAATGACTCAAATCATTGTTTCCGAAACTGGAAAGAGAAAAAATAATTTGCTTTTGAGTCACACTTGCAGTTTGAACATTTAAATTCCACCTCGCCATTAATTAACTCACCTAATTCAAAAGGCATTAAGTCCTAATGGACATCTGACAATGAGAAGCTAACAGCAGGGGAGGCTAGAAAAAAGACTCAACATGTTCTATATTTCACACGTCGTTTCACTTGTTTATCTGTATTTCTGTGCATTAAGCCACTGACTACATTTAGTAACTGACATCAGATTAGCAGTGTGTCCCCTGATGTAATGATTGACCAGGAGTGGATTTTAGCTTCCACCCTCAGGATATTGACGAGACATATGTTAAAAGTGTCTGTTAATGCTATCCAACAAGGATGTGAGGTTGTCATCACTGCAGTGCATGCAGTATACATGTAAAGAGGCTGATGACGGGGTCATGGAGCTAACCTATCGTTAAAAGAAAGGAGTATTGCTACAGGATACACACACACACACACACACACACACACA
>CAFUXE010000553.1:25227-101383 GCA_903364295.1 Serranus cabrilla | reverse complement strand
GTCACATCAGCACAGAGTAGATTAGAGTGTAGGGGCTCAGAGGCCGCAGTGCTACTGCAGGGAAGCTTACACTTAGTGAGACTAATTAGACATGCCATTGGCTGAGGGACTCACACAAGGACCAATTAGTGAAAAAAATTCTTGCTAAAATAATTCAGTTTAGTGTTATGATAGATGTGTCTGTAACTAAATGTTCCCAACTTCTTTTTGAGACATCACTGGAGACACAATAGGTGTCAATATATGCAGCTGTCAACATTTTGTGATCATTGATTTGAATAATGTTTAGAAAATATGCTTCAATTTAGCTCAAGAAGAAAGAAACTAATCCAACTAATCGAGAAGTTTTTTTTCTCAAGCAATTACCAAATTGATACAGATAAAATTAGTGCTATCGCCTTTATAGGGAGTTATAATTTAAAGAGAGTGATATCAGTTAGTTATCATCCGGTGCCACAGACTTATACTGTATATGACTCGATGTAAATGTGTCATTTGCATGTTTATGATAACAGTATGTGGATGAATATGTACCTGTGGCATCTTGAACCCCTGCCAGCGCCCCAACAGCAGCTGCTGTATCTGCCAGGACAATCTGCCCTCCGCCTTGTAGAGTGGCCTCCGCCAACGTCGCTACAGCATGTGCCGCCGCCTCACTGCAACACACACAAACACACACATCACATGTAGTGTACAATAAAGCAGGCACATAAACCATTGATGTGCATACAGTTTAAAATTCTTAAGATAGATGGTTTCAGATACAGTCATTTGTAGTACACACACATATATGCAGACACACTCACACACACACAGGCTGCTCACAAAGGCAAGGGTTATTACAGAGATGTGGGGTGAAGAGGTAGGGAGTGTATGAGCTGTAAGAGGCTTTTCTAGTCTGGACTTATGGAGAATCTGTCACATCTCCCTAAAGGCCAGGTGCTGCGGGTCTAACAAAGCAGTTTTATTAACCAGATCTGTCCAGTGGAATTACCACGAGCCTATTACCGCGCCAGCTTCGTTATGAACTAATGGAACTGTTCACAGCTTGGTTGATAATCACATCTGAGATAGAGGTGCAGACGGTCAGATAAGGAGGAGGCGGATCTGAGCGAGTGCAGACAGA
Source organism: Serranus cabrilla (assembly GCA_903364295.1). NCBI lineage: Eukaryota > Metazoa > Chordata > Actinopteri > Perciformes > Serranidae > Serranus > Serranus cabrilla. Next base: position 100,257 of record CAFUXE010000553.1, on the reverse strand, counting down.
GACAGTAAGCAGTAATAATGCACTCGCTCTGAAAGTGGATGACACATAGCTGGATGCTGGGTCAGGCTGGGTTCAGTAGGACAATGGCAGGAACGGCGGGCATCATTGGTTGAAACATGATTCTTATTGAACCTTAATTATAGTTAGTTCATTTTGATCAACCAGTGTAGTAGCCAAGACAAAGTGGGGACAAACTTTGTAGTTTTTCCGTCTGTTACTATTATTAACCTTTTTTTGCAGTTGGCAATCTCCATGTCTGTAAATTTTTATTACTCTATTATTTAGAGTAAAACAGAAAATAAAGCAGAGTATGCTTTAGGGTGTGGCTAGCTTGTGCTTAAGAAGTTGCTACTACAAAATGCGCAAACCTTGGCACTGTGTGAACTTGTTTGGGGGTATTGCTTGTGTTTTTGTCCTGTCTGTGTTTTTAGTTCATGAAAGTAGCATTTTGGTTGTCTAACAATCAGCGTTCACTTGTACTAAAAGACATGCCTGTTAATTGAATCTGCTATCTACATTTGGTTTTAAGCCTGTTTGTCACTGGCCAAAAGTAGAATCCCAAATTAATATCACAGTTCATGTGAATTACAGATGGACCTTGCTAACCAAGCTAGCTAGCTAGTTCTAGTGTGTAACTGAGCCTTTGCCTGGCCTCGCCAGGCTGGCAACCTGTGTAACCTCCCTAGCTCCACCCTCTTGTCCAAATATGGTCACTAACAATTAAAAAAGGCTGAGTTGAGGCTTCAAAATGTCCACAAACCCAATTGGTGATGTCATGGAGGCTACAACTGCTTCTTATATATAGTTTATACGACTGTGATACATTTTGCGATACGATATGATGTCACATTTGGTCACAGTGTCCATACAGCAGAAAAGACAGTGGGAGAAAGAGGCTCTATTCTCCCTGTGGAGCTGGAAAAAGGAGACAAAATGTTCCAGAGCCTTTGGAGCAGAGAGCCCAGAGTAGCTTGGCACAGGTAAACAGGAGAGGGGAGGGGAGGGAGGGGAGAGGAAGGAGGACTCAGGTGGGTGCAGGTAACAAGCCCCACTGGGACATACCCATACACATCTGAAATTATTGCCTTGACACTACTGCAGTGAAAAAGTGGCTAACATGTTAGCAACTCAGCAGGTCTGAATGATGAATTTTGCTAATTTAAGAACTTCAAGATTTTAATGATAATGGGAAAGATCATGAAAATAAGAGACTACAGCAAGATAAAGGTCTTCTACAGACTCATACTCATTCCATCCATGAGCACTTTAAACCTGCAGTATTCTTGCTTTGTAATCAGATCCCGCAGACACTCGGCCCTCCATGGGACATGATTTAAAATCCTGTTTTACATCCCACCTGAATACGATTGTGTGTGGCTGATTTCCCTCCAGGAAAAACATTACACCAACAACAACCCCTGCACATCTTTTACTTGAATGGCTGTAGTTAAGACATTTGTCACGGATAGCAACAGAATATATAGTAGACTGAAAACAGTACTTTTCCCAGAAGTGCAAGTTTTTTTTATTATGTGTGATTGCATTTCAAACAACTGCTAAACAATCAAGCATTTAACACATGCACTTGTTTTTGTAAACAAAATCGTACCGAGCTGTTAGCACATGGAAATATCTGGTTAACGACCAATTTAATGCTTGTGCACCTTGCCTTTATAAAGGCTTCAGGCTAATTAATTAGATGCTGAATGAGGGTGAGAGGCAGTTGGCTCATCTCCAGGGGACCCTGGTGACCTGCCCCGACAGTTGTCCTATTCTCATCCAGTTGTTAGAGCTGCCGCAATAATTATAGATTATTCTTCCCCTCTGCAGTGTTTGCTGGCTGCAGCACCAGTAACTGAAGACTCCTGAGGATTGTGTCAGTGAAAGCTGAACACCAGATCCTACAGTTTGTGTACCTTTCTTGTTAGTACTTATACAGCGACAGCTTTATGCTATCACTTCTGCTTTTCTGAGGCCAGAATCTCTGTTTCCCCCACTATTGCACATTTTAATGTGTAAGGTGATAACATTTGTGAATGAATGCTTGTTTCCATCCACTATAGCTGGACAGTTATTAAGAGTTAGTTCATCGACACAAGCAGATATTTCAAGATTTTTCATAAATATCCATAGTTTCCACTTAGCTTTTTAACTGCAACAACATCAACATACTATTGACTTGTGACTTTGAAACGCTCACCTGTTCAGAGCCATTGTGACCGTGGCTCCGGGCTGCATTTCATGACTGGCAGCGACGGCGGCTTCTGCCAGGGATGCTACTGCCTGCGTGGCCTCTGAGGCCTGAGTGGTTTGGATTGTCATCTCTCCGCTCTGGAGGGTGGCCCAGTTCTGCTCCACCTGGAGAGGAACAATTCATGTCATTTCTTACAGAAAAACAAATGAGGATTTGCAGTTTGATAATGTGGATTGTGTTAAAAAGACTTTATTAGATTGTTGTTCCTCTGGCTTGTGTGTTGATTTTGTGGTGCTGAAGGGACAGCTCCCATTAAGTGCTTCATCACTGATTTTGCTGTAGAGCCTTTTGCTCTTTTTAGTTGACTTGGAGTTTATTACTGTAGTCAGTGTGTAGTAAATGATGCACTGCGTGTTACCTCTCCGTCAGTCACAGTGGCGTAGTTGACCTGTGCGACCGTCACACCGGGCAGCTCTGAGGCATCTGCCAGGGTGGCAACTGTGTGTCCTGTGCCAACCTGAGAGAAAAGGGTGCAGGGTATTAAACCTAAGAATTAAAAATAAAAAAATTCTCTAGACTATAATGATTAAAAAGCAGCTTAAATGTACCTGGATGAGCGAAACGGTTCCGTCGGGGTTGTTGATGGTCTGAACCACAGTCTGTGAGGGCACAAGGTGAGTGATACTCTGCGCGGCGGTCAGGTGTTGCTGGGTGGTGGTTGTTGTGATCACCTGGTCTTCAAAAGCATATAACAAATCCTCGCGGCCATGCTGTTTGTAGCAGTTCTTAACTATGGTCCGTAACGCCTGCGTCCAAGACACCTGGGGAAACATAAACACAAGTTAACATTCTGGTTAGTTCAAAGTGGAGCCTGACTGATATGGGATTTTTGAGACAGATTTAGAGGGGGAAATTAATCGATAACCGATTTGGTGGCCGATATAGTCATTTTTGAAGCTGGAATGAAAATAGACCTTTTTTATGTGGATTACGCAGATTTTTCACCACTCTGCAAATATACCAGGTAAACTGATATATCTGTCCGGCTCTAGTTCAATGGGTTTATTTTTGGGAAACATTTAAATGAGACATGTAGAATAAAGTGATCTGGATGAAATATCACTACTTTTTCATAATAGTATGGTTACTTTTCCTGACAGAAGCGTTAAATTATTCGTTCAAGGACCGTCAGAATTTTAAAAAATCCAACGATAATTTGTATTTTGACAGACACAATTAATGGTATAGTTGTGGTGTCTTAAAGAAAAGCATGCCTTTCAAATCCCCTGGTGGGTTGCAGGGTTCAAATTAAAATGCCAATACTGATATTGAATGACTAACATAGAATAAGATCAAAAAGTGACGTTATGTAAAAAAAGAGATTTGGCACTCTTGGAATATGCTTGCTATTTGGCCCCATCCACAGTATTTAGCGCAGAAATCAAGGCATAACCAAAACAAATGTCATTTATATATGAGGGCAATGTAAACAAGTCTTTCCCTGCAAAGACAGTCCCAGTATGACATCATTCCACCAGTACATCTCTCACCCTCTGTTTCTGCTCCTCTGTGCGTACGTCACTGCGGACGTTGGCCCAAGGGATGTCCTCCGGCCACCACACCGGCTTGCAGCTCTCCTTCCCCCAGCCAGGCTTCCCTCGGCCCGTCGAGTACTTCAGCATCTCTGGGATGAACGCTCGCAGCTGGGCCTGAGGCAGAGGAGAGAGAGAAAGAAAAAAAGCGATGATACAGACACCAAAACTTCAGAGCGGAAAGCCGCAGTGCCTCTCAGACACACATAAACACACACGCCCTTGAGCAGGCAGCGGGAGGCGCGTATTGATCTGCTACCTGCTGCCGAGTGCTGAGGTGGTCAGGGCCTGCAAATAGAAACAGGCTTTCTAAAAGGAGAACAGTGCGATCATGTTTATTAACAGACCAATCTATGGCTGTGGCTCCAGACTAATGTGTCAGACAGACACCATGGGAACATCCGGGGCGATCCAACATGGTTCAGCAGTCGACCCGTCCTAGCAAAGGCTCCAGTACACTCAGCGAAGGAATTAACAAGGACAAGCTGGTCCACATTGATGCAAAGAAAATCAATGGCAGAGAGAAACGGCAGACTTACTTTGATCACTCATGAAGTTTGCTACTTTATGGACTTGGGTCCAGACTCAACTTATTATCTCATTATTGTACATTGACTATATCAATATATATCAACGAGTGTACCATTCACAAACAAGGAAGTAAAGGCGCCAAGCGTCTTTATAGCAGGTCATTAAAGCCACTCATACTGTGGGCTGATGGCTTTGTCCTGGAGACTCACTCCAATAGCTTGTCCACTCTTTAGAGGTAGGGCTTGTTACTTTTTTACTAATAGTTATTCAAAAGTTCATGGACTTTTGGGGCCAGTGGATTTGAACATGTTTTCTTTAGAAAATAGTCAAAAACTATTACACTATATATAATTGTCAGAAACTGCAAAAACTGAAATATCCGTTGGAATTTCTACTTTTTTACGGTCCTCAAATGGACCTTTTACATCAAAAATAACACATTTGCACGAACCAGATCCTTTTCTCTTTTTAGGATTTGTGGCTTATTTACTGTATAAAACTGTTCTATTTCTAGTCATGATTGTGCCGTTTGCATAGAGGTGCAGGACTTGTTTAGATTGATGGATGGATGGATTGACTTTATTGATCCCAAGCTGTGAAAATTACACATTATCAATGTGAAAGCTGAGACATCATTGACTAAAATGAGTTAACACTCACTGACACTGCTTGGTGTTCAAAGGGAAAAATAGTTTTTGACTCAGATCTACTTCTTTTCCTTCGCTGATTGCTCTGCCAGGCCATGTTGCATGAGAGGGCTTTGCACTGTGCTCCGAACCAGAGAGAGAGAATCTGATGTGCTTGCTATTGACCGTCCGCCAGCATACATACTTCACGTGAACGGCATGCCCATCCACTCACCATGCCCATGAACACTTCCAGAACAAGCATGCACTCACACTCACTGACAGGCTTGGGTGGGGTTTAGTGCCAATGTCCTCAGTGTCCTGGTAATATGCAAGCATCACCGGGGGATTATATTGCACAATGAGGCACTGCAGCGTCTGCCTGCCTTGACATCACGGGCTAAATTTGGTTCCGGGAGAAATAAATCCATCCCGCCTCCTCCCCTTAGACCCCCTCGTCTAACTCACGATCACAATCCACCTATACACCGTTCCTCAGTGCTTCACAGAGATATGACAAAATGGATGTTGATACAAAATGGATGGTCAGTACTTTATCGCACCAGCTCGGGGAAAAAACACATCCGGTAGCTGCAGTGCAGAGGCTTCACTTCAGCCGACACTTTGCGTACTGAAGGAAGATTAGCCCCAGAAAGACGGACTTAGTAGCAAAAAGATGCTTGCATTTCCACCTGTGGCTCATCCATGTGTGGATGTATGTGGATGCATGTGTGCTAGGCCAGATGGCCTAATTACAGTGGCGAGTGTGTTAAGTGGCATGTTGTGCTCACACCCACTACCCCACCCCCCCAATCCTAATCCTCCAAGCAATGGCCCAATCAGCATTTAGGAAGGCGGCTATTTTGTCGGGGCCCTGGCCCTAACAAGGCTAGGGGGTAATTATGGGCTCAGGCTGGACCCGGGATCACCTGCTACAGATGCTCCATATATCGGACAGGCCGGGGCCTCTGCCTGCGTCACTAAACCTCACTTGGGATTTCTTCAACCTACTGCAGATGTCTGCAAAGAAGACAAAAAGGTCTTGCTGATATGGATCAGGAGCGCCAAGTCTGAATGAGCTCCCTTTCATCGTCAAGTTCTCATTTTCATACTTGCCATTTCCAAGGTTGATCCGTCTTTCCCGAGGGACTGGACAACATCCTGTCTACAGCACTAAAACACCCACCCCCCCCACACCTTTCCACCTGGCTTGGCCGAGCTGAGTGAGGCAACAGGTTACTCATGATAATCTCATCCTACAACCTCCAGAAAAACAAGCACCAACTAACACCTGCCCTCAGAGGACACATCAGGCCCTCGGATTGGCCACCGTGCTCCCTGGGTTGAGGATCGTCTCTGAGGACCACTGTCATGCCGGCTACTCTGACGATGATCCAGAGAATGCGTCAGCAGCACTGGGATGGCAGAGTAAACAAGCCGGGTTCCCTCGGGTCAAGAGAGTACTCAAGCTGCCAATGGTGCTAATGTTGCAGTGAAAGGTCGACCAAGAGCAATCTCTGCTCACCCTCTCACTACCCACAGGTACCACAGCCTGTCTAGCAAAGGGAGGAGGCTTGGCTGGCTTCAGATGCAGACACTATCAATGCCCTGTGCATTGCCCATACTGTCTGCCTAGTAGTTCTTCACCATGAAAATGAATTCAACTATTCTAGAAAGACTTACTGGGTGCAGTAATACACAGATCAGACATCAAGTGAGACTAGTGGACATGCAAAAACAACTAAAATTGAGTGGTTGACCTTGATACATATATAGTAGCTAGCTAAGCTCACAACAGACATAAAACACAATCTGTTATTCTGATTTGTTGCTAACTGGTGCCCTCTGCTGGGACAAAACACTGTGTTTGTGTCACAGACACAAAAAGCGAGTTGTGGATTTGTCAGTTTCAAACCTCCTGGCAGGTTGTGGGCCTCAGAGGGTTAACGGAGCAGATTATGTTGGACCGTGATAGATAAACGGAAAGTATAGAGCCTGACCTGGGTCATCTTGTCCACAGAGACAGGGATGCCATCAATGGTGAGGGGGGGCAGCTCGGAGGCCAGCTCTCCACCAGGGGGGGCATGCTCAGCCAGAGCGTTCTCCAGATCCTCCAGCATCATGCCCTTATACTTCCTCACCTGCAGGACAGAGTGACAGTTGTAGAATAGTGTTTCAGTTTAGTGCTGGAGCTGTTAAAACCAATTACGGGTTAAATAATACAAGCATTTGTACAGCATTTCATCATCTGACTCACTTACCAAGTACAAGCATCTGCTGATAAATATCCCCACAGAACAACACAAATGATTGCTAATAATAACGGCTGACTGTGACACTCACCACATTCTCTAGAGGAGCAGCTCCGAACACCTTGAACACAGGGTTGGGTTTGGAGGGAGAGATACACAGCACTATGGCCTGTTGGCCCACTCTGGTGGTGTACTCATCCAGAGTGGCTCGCAGTTTCCTGTGAACACACGCCGTAATTTATCAGCTGGCTCATGATAAAAGACAAAGTACAATGAGTGAACAATGATGTGCCAAAAGTAACATTATGTCTTTGTAATGCATAGTAGACGCGTTAGGTCTGTCACGATAAACACTTTTCATTGGATGATATATTGCCTTAGAAATAAATGTGATAAATTATATTATTGTCATTTTATGACCATTGCATGTCACTGATATAATGATAATATAATAATGCAATTACAGCATTTGAAAGAGCAATAACTTTTAATTCTCAATAGTTTTCAGTCATTGGAATTAGGAAAAATATTTAAATATCCTAAGAAAGTAAAACATTAAAAAAAAAAAAATTAAACCGCAGAACAAAAACAATAACTTTGACTCAGATCAATAAATCGATATTTTACGACTGTGACAGACCTAGCAGAGATACTGGGCAATGTTGGCCTTGTGCTGCTTTAAGCTCACCTGAGCAGACGAGTCTGCTGTCTCTTGCGAATGGAGGGGTTGGATTCAAAGATATGAGGCCTCTTTCTTTTCTTACCAGTTGCTACAGCAGCAGCTGCTGCCATGCCTACTGGTCCTGTGAGAGAAAGATCAAGTTTGACTGTTAGTAGAAGCAGAAACTAGTAGTCAGAATGAACAACATTCTGTCGATTATCTTTTAACTCTATTGTTTTCCCCTCTGACTTGATCCGACATGGTTCTTATTATTCAATAATCTTTCTTTATTTGATCTGAAATCGTTTTTTAAAGGATTAAAGTGCATCTGAACTGCAATTGTGGCTCACTGGCACTATTTGGTCTCTTGAGAACTTAAAAGGGGAAAGACAATAAAAGCATTGTCAGGAGCTTGACAGGAGGTAATATTTGCCTCCACAACACAGTCCGCTGGCACCACCTGTTGTTCAGTTAACAGTATTACACTGAACTCAGATTGCTCTGGATGTTTAACTGAATTAACATAATTATTCAGAAATAAGAGATAAAAACACCTTCTTGCCTACTAGACATTGACGGAAAAAATCCTGAAATGTTCTTGGATGCTTCTTATCAAATAAAAATCACGGCATGCTGGGTTTGATTCCAGACGTACCTGCGGCTGCCAGGTGAGCAGTGATCTCATCAGTGCCAGCCGAGTTGAGGATGTCTGTGTCGTCATATGGATCATCATCTGGTGAGGACGTTGAGTCCTCCTCAGCGCTCATCATGGATGCTTCAGTGAAGGTGGCCACATGTACCTGTACACAGTAACGACCCAAGCAGAGTGGGTTTAAATGGACTGAGACTTGACTTTTTCCTTTCCTAATCTAACTTGCTGCTTATATTGTTTAAACATGTTGTAAATAACAGGACTTGTACTACAAAGGATGACTGCCTGTTTCCCGTGTTTAATTATTGTGCTGATAGGTGCACCTGATGGACCTGTTGGCTTACGGCGCTGGCCTCGATGGTGGTCATGTGTTCCGTCTGATGAACAACGTGCTCGTCCATTATTAGCCACCTGGTCAACACAGCTGGATCTGGATCCACGGTAAAATGACTGAGGAGAGAAAGAGGAGATGAAGCATTAGATAATGATAACCGTTTTACCCCTATATGCTTGATTAAACTCAGCCTATTCATAATAATATTTAAGAAAGAAATGGTGGTAATTCATGTGGTATTGACTATTCATATACAGCTTTGCAGTTGCATACCACTGACATAACAGCTACAAGCTGTCCTCAAAATGTGTTTTATTCATACAGCAAGAAGTAATTATACTCCAATATAACACACTGATCATAAACTCAGGCTTATGATATGAATACAGTATGTAATTTGACATAATTGTAATGAATGTCCATTGCATATACTGCCTGGTGCTCTGATATTACAAGAAACTGCATGCATTTTTGTATATTTAAGTGAATTTGAATGCACCATAAATGCAAGTTAATGGAATGAAGACTTGCAAACTCAAGTAATCTAAAGCATTGTTGTGCATGCACACTTATTGCACGCTGCACAAAGTCTACCACTCTTGTTTATCTTCATAGTGTACAGGTGTGTATGTGGTTATCTTTGTGCACTGATTGCACCACTGCTGCTGTACCTGTAGAGGGCTTCATACTGCATTAATACAGTTTAATACCATCCCTGTGATCGGAACATGAAAATAATGTTGCATTTTCCCATTTATTGAGTTAAATCATATAAATCCAAAGAGATGGGTTTGCAAGATTGCAAGTTTCCATTCAACACATTAATAGATATTGCTGAGCTCTATTAAAATGCATATCATAGGTTCAAGTCCAATTAAAAAAAGGGATTTCTAATATAGGACTAAGTAAGCAGGAAAGTCTAAATGCAATCAGTTTGGGACAGTGAAAGTGTTCTTATCTTATATTTGTTAAAGGCATGTGTGTGGAGTGATAATAATCTGACAGAAGGGTAATAATCACATACAGTACTCACACATATAATATGCTTTTGTTCACTTAGAAATGTATGACTTAGTCAAATACATGATCAGTGTGGACAAGCTTTTTCCAGTGCATTGAACCATTGGACAGTTTAATGGGGATAACATGTTTCACTGTTTGGTGGTGGGTAGCTTATATATGGAAATGTATTTTAACAGAGCTGTCTTAAGCACGATTGTTATTTTTGGAAACAAGACTTGGACCGAAACGTTGTTACCCAGCCTTATCCAACATAAGGAGTCAAATTTCTGTCATTAACTGCAGCCAGACAGGTTTACTGGCATGCAATATTCACTGTAACGACAGAGAATGTAGCTGCTGATAGGATCAATGGGATGGTGCACGACACGACAATAACAATACTGTTTAATCATATCAACGGCCTGCAATAAGGCCAATTCCCTATCACGTAGTAAGAACGCATAAATAACTGTATTAAATGGGTATCGTTACTGCTCAAGCATTACAGAGCTGTAATGTTAGCCGACTTGCCGGGTCGGTTGACAACGACCAAATAAAGCTAACGATAAGCTAGCAATGTCCTACATTTGGCTAATAAGCTAGCTAGCTAACCATTTGGCGGTGTAGCTTCGGTCATCTGAATGGACATTGGCTATAATCGTTAACAGCTGCAATTTCCCGATGTTCGGACAGTGAACACACATTATTTCAGTGTGCAATAAGAGGTAACATTAAACCTTGGTACGCATCAGCTAGCATGAAACCCGCGCAATATGAAACAAAACAGAGCGCTACAACAGGCCCAGAGGCCTGCGCTTCACCCTCAGCTATTCTACTCTTTCTGAGCTTGTTGTCGATACGCGCCTAGAACATGATTCCCCACAAATAAGCCACATATGAATTATTTCCCTGCTGCTGCCAACATCTAAACAATCTGCATCTTTCACCCCAGCGCTGCCGGGTTCGATGATGCGGCTGCGCCGGGGCTGAAATAGATGGAGATTGCGCGGTAGGGCACTAACCTCAGAGCGGCTGCGCTACTTCGGGCCTGCGCCGTACAGCGGGGATGGAACCGAGCTCTAATGGACGACAGAGGGGAGCCAGCAGCAAACACAGCAAACACAGCGAGCAGAGCGCACACAACACTGATCTGCACTAGTGGTGCCTTCAAGTACCCCTCCTGAGCTTCTATCTTCCACTGTCACGATTCATACATTCAGGTGTGCATTTCGAAGCCCCTTTAGTCAAAGCGTCATAATAATTAAGGCGCATCGAAAGATGGTTGCTGTTTATGCCTTTCGTTTGAGGACACACCAGAATAATCGGTTTTATTGCCAAGTAGCTTTTCATTTACAATGGATTTGCTGTGGTATATTGATGCATAAAAACAAACAAAGTACTAAGAATATAAAAATAGAGATTAAGGCAAGTATAAATATAAACAGCAGAAATAACATGTTCAAATATGATGTGGGAGGAGCTTTGTAAACGTTTTATGAGTGTGCAATATGTATGGATAGTCTACATATTACCAGGTACCAGGCTGTTCAGAAAATATGCAGCAGAAATATGCAAATATGTATGATAGTTCATATTTTTGTTTCTTTTCATTTATTTATTATGCAATAGTTACTAGTCTTTTGGGACAGTATGAAAAAACGTCTGCAAGTTACAACACCTACAAATACTTTTACAAAGAAGTCGATTTGCAGATGTTGCAAAGCAATTGCAATATTCATGAAGTAAAGGTATATTAATTTAAAACACAGAAATAACATCGTAAACACAAATGTAAGATAGTACATTTTATACACAGATGATTCTTTTCGTGTTTTACACAATAAATTAGAAGCATTAAATGAAAACAAATGTACACGAGGCTTAACAAAGATACGCTGACAGCAATTTATGACACAGATTTTTGTTTTTATTAACTACGGCATCATACATCTCTACTTTCCGATCACAGTGATTACGCATTGTTATAAAATCCGGACTGGACATTCATGCGCCATTATTTGAATGATCATGTTTCCGATATTGCATGAACGCAACATAAGACCTGGGAAGCCACGCCCCCTTTCAGTGATACACTGAACTCATCAGAAGCAGCACGCCGTTAGACCGTCGCTGTTGCAAACTTTTCTGCCTGCTGAACTACAAACATAAAGCCAAGAATATAGGTTAGTTGTGTGGCGTTAGTATTAAAAAAAGTTCATGTTTAAATTGGGAAAACATCACTGCCGAAAGAGCAACCGACGATAGACCCAAACAAACTTATCAAGTTACTCCAATTAGCAACACCTGTGTCGCTTCCTACATATACGTGTTGATTCCCCAAAGAGGTTTGTTGCATTTCTGTTTACAAACATCGTCCAAACAAACAAAATACACATTTATAAAAGGGATTAAGACTGCACAAATGTTAACAGTGTTTCTAATTGGGCCTAGCTAGGTTTGTTCACAGATTTGTTGCTTACAGAGGTACCAGAAAAGGAATACACATGGTAAAATTGCTAGATACAGCTAGCTAAAGCTAATGCGGGCTAATAAAATAGCTCGCTTATGAACCAACCCTTCGTGAAAGTTAAATAATTCATTACATGTTGAAACTATTTTACACATACATGGTAGTTTTCGCTGCATTTGGTGCTTCTCATACCAACAGGTGTGTCTGACTGTATTTAGCCTTCCTTCATTTATATAAACATGACTGGCGAAATTATATTAAAACTTATCAGCAGTATAATGAAATGCAACACAATGTAATGCAGTTCACAAAAAAGTTGAATCAGCACCTCTAAAATTGTTCCAATGAAAACCTCATATCCTTTATGAAATTATGATTTATTGCAGGAATGCTGTATTAGATTGCATTCGTTTTTGCTATACATTACAAACTGGACTCTAAGTGTATATAATGGTAGAGTTACTAGGGTTGCCTTCTTTTAGTCCATTGGTCATTTAAAATGTCTTTTTAGTCTTAGTCTTTTAGACATTTTAAAAATGAAAATGCTTTTTTTTATACTAAATAACACAACCAAGAAACCTATGAGCACTTCTCTGGTAAACACAACATTTAAAGTGGTTCTTCTGCGTGATGTGGAGAAAATTAGTTTTACACATATGTCGATTATATCATCTGTTCGATTTGGTTCCACGTTAGTTGACTAAGAATTTCTTTTGTCAAGAAAAGCCTTAAAACTTACAGAGACTGTGAATGTTGACCCGACTTTTTTAAGTGGCTTACTTTTTTCTTCTTTTATAGCTCAGCATATATGAGATCCCAATGGGCTGCTACACGAGAAAGGGAAGCCAAAGAAGTTTTAAAAAGGTAAAATTATTATAATCTTATTGCCTGTTATCCTCTATACAGAATAACAGTCTTTAAAAACAACATTTCTCTTGCAGTATTCTGAAAGACTAACATTGTCCCTGACATGAGTCATTTTGGTCTGTATTAGTGGTAACACATTAACTGCAAAGTTTACTGAACTGCCCTGATGCTATAAATCTCACCCATTGTGTACTTGAATTAGGTTTTTTAGGGACATATGATGAGATGGACATCTTCCAGTGATGCTACTGATACAGTTCCATGGAAAAACTAAAGACTAAAAGGATAGAAAGGTAAGTTTTTGATGATTTCATGTTTTCTTTGTATTGTATTCCTGCTGTAGTATAAACTAGGAGTTTTAGTACTTCAGTGACACATAATAGACCAGCATCCACTACTTGAAACACACCACAAGGGGGCAGCGTTGCATTACAAATCATAGTTGGAAGTCCGCTTCTCAAGTTTGTTGTAACAGGAGATGGCAGTGAAGCATCATTGATACGGCTCTCTGCAGGTGCCCTGGCGTGCATTCAAGATGATGGATGTTTTACATTAGTGTGTGGTGACAGCAGCTTATGTTTGTGTCTCACTAAATGTCAGCCAGTATCATATTCAAAAATCTGGCAGGAGAGACGCAGAGTGTGACTCCACATTTTACAGCTTCCATACTGTGTAACTGACCTTCACACTACACTGTCTCACTATAATGCCTCTGTCTTTGCTTTCAACATCTGCGGACAGGATGCCATGTCATGAGTACAGTGTCAGTGTCTCCTAATGCAACATAATGGACAAACTATGGTCAGAAACAAATGGGTATACTTTTCACTATTGCTAATTGAGAATTCATGATGAGTTTGTTGAGTTTTCTTTGCGAAATTAGAGTGTTTTGATATTTTGTTAGTCCAACTTCTGACTCTTGTAAACATTGAAAAGCAAAAATGCGTTGGTTGCTACCTTGTATTCTGGTCTGGAGATCACCTTAGCAAAGTTGTAGCTACTTAGAAGGTTCTGGTTTTGCATTAATTTAATAGATTTCTCAAGGGCACTGCAGTGGAAAACAGTTTCTGTTAGGTAGGTGATGGTGTGACGTAGATGGAGTGAAAAGCTGGAGAGTGTTAATGAACCAAGGACCTATTATTTGGTCCTATTCTGCTTTCTATTCCGTGGGCAGTGGTAGGGTATAGATAAGGCTTACAGCCTGGGGGTCTGGAATCAATAATGGATGTAATTGGTGAGGTGGAAGTGAGGATAATTGAAGGTAATTGTGTGGACCGTTACAAGCCTTGGAGAGAGGTCAAGACAAGAGTAGCAGTAGACGAGGAGAAGTAGAAGGTGCTGGAGATGGGAAAGGAAAATGACTGTATTGTCCTCCTATACCTACTGTACATAACATCTTTGTATGTGTTTCGGGCTAGCTGTAACTAGACAATACTAGAGAAATAAGCAGTGATGGAGATCGCCATTATTAACTAATGACTTACAATTATTTTCAATGCTGATTGATCAGCTTTTTTCTTGGTTTTTAGGTTTTTAGTTATTTGGTCTTTAAAATGTTAAGAAAGTGGAAAAATTTCCATCAGTATTTCCCAAATTCCAAGATGACTTTCTCAAATGTCCATCAGTTTACTGTCATAGAAGAGTGAAGAAAACAGGAAAATTAACTGGTTATTTTGACTAACAAAATAGTTTGCTTTTAATTTAATAGTTGACAACTAATTGATTAATCGTTACAGCTCTAAGCTAGAGCCTTTGCTTTTTTGTCCCATATGTATAAAGCAACACAGAGCAGCTGGGTTGGTAAAATTAGCATGTTTTGTACAGATGTTTCATTTCATGCTTTCTGAATTTCAAACTTTAGTTAAAAAAGTTGCTACCATTTGGAGCTGCAGGTGTTGCCTTGCGCTGCATTGATTTAAAAACTGGTCTTTAGTTTGTAATTCTAGCTGAATTAAGTCTCTTGGGTTCCCAGTTCTTAATTTAGTGCAAAAAGCCTCCCTTTTCACACTTTATAAGTTAGATCTTCAAGAAACATAAATTATTCATAGCCATATCAGTATGTAAGCACACACAAGACCAATAGAATATAAAATAAATAACTTAATCTTAATCTGTACTCATCATAAAGTAAGGTATGCAAAGTATACTTACCAAGTGTATATGTTTAAGATAAAGATAGATTAGGTCATTTTACTTTTCGTAATATATTGTCCACGTAGACAGTTATTTTAGCCATTTTCCAATACTTGGCCTATTGTATTTTTTAGTGACATTGCTATCATCTCTTCATATGACTTTTAGTCAGTTGTTTAACTGTTTTACATGCTAGAAAATCATGCGGTCAACTGCATGTATGTATGAAGTTTGCCCTGCTCATGAGCACAACTATTTTAAGGGCACCTCAACAGTTGTACCTACAGGAATGAGTGTGTGTCCAGATCACTTCAGCCAGACCAGATTGAAACAGGCAACTGTTTAAATCTCTAGCCACTAGGGAGCAACAGCTTAAATTCAAAGTGTAGGTGTTAACAGTAACTGGCATACTCAGCGTACCTTTCATAATGTGTACCTGCCATAGATCAATTCAGTAATCAAAGTATACTGATGGAGTCAATTTCTTTGATTATCAAGTAAAATAATTTCCCCAAGGTTGTTGGACTTTTCATGGGGTTCATACTTTGGCTATAAGAGGTGAAATATTCTACATGATCAGCAGGGGGCACTGCAGTACCATGCATTGAGCCAAAACTAAACCGCTGTAGAAACTTTATTGCTGCTCTGCAGAGTCATGCCCACTGAATGATATGACACATTCATTCATATTTCACTCCGAGAACATTCAGAGATTACTTCCATCTAGTATCTCGGAGCAAAATTAATCCAAGATCTATGCTTGGTTATCTTTTTGTGGATTATATCAATTTAAGGGGTGTATGTATTTTGCAGTTGAAATTACTTCCAGTTGCAGAAAGTAAATTTGGTTTGTATAAGCAATGAATAAATAAAAAGACGTATCTAGTATAACCTTGGAAGTACAGATTGTGGTGTTGTACACTGTATGAGAGTAGCAACAATGCAGCAACAGCACAGCTTTCTTTGACTTCAGTCTTTTCTTTAGTACAGATAAGGCAGTTTTTCATTGATTCACTTAAAATTGGGATACAAAAAGTCAAATTTGACCCTGACAAAAGGGAGCTTACTCTGTAGAATTTTGTGTACCAACGCCAAAAGATGTGATCGATACTGGCTTTTTGGCGCTGACACCAAAAAAAAAAAAATGCTGTTCTTCCAATCATTTGCTAAAATATTTACCTGTTAGAGGTTACTTTACCAACTTTTATTTCTGCAGAGTGTGCTGCAAAACTTTGTAGTAATCGTAGTTGCTGTTTTTTCACCCAATGATTTGTGGACAACTGCTTTGAAGCCTCAAATTCAGTATTTTGGTCGTAGCCATAGATGTTTGTTTTTGCAACCAGCTCAGTAAAATGGATGGGTAGTGATGCTATGTAAATTATGCTACGTCATAAGTTAATGGTAGCACTAGCAAACTAGCTTGGTTAGCGAGGGGCAATCATTTCTCAAAATAAATAGACAGTTACTTCGAGTGTGTTTCAGCACAACAGAACACTGAAGAACATATTTTAAGCAACCAAAGTAACTCTAAGACAGGTCAAAGTTTTAAAGCATACTCAGCTTTATTATCTTTTTACTCTTAATGGGACCATAATTTACAAAATAAACATCATGATGCACTGTAGAAGACCTGGAAGTAACCATTAAGACCATAAACTCATTATGAGTATGTTTACTAAGGTGACATAAGTGAGAAGAAGGGTCATTACCTACATACAAACCGACTTCTTGTTGAAATCAGTGGAGACTCCCCCTGCTGCCAATTACAAAGAATGCAGGTTTATGGCATTTCCACATTGGCTTCATTTATCAGGCTATTCATCACTGATAGTCAATATCCGCAACTCTATATTGCTGTCTAGGTCATATTAATTCTATTCCTAGCAGGGGGCTAAATTTACTTTTTTTGTCCACTGACAAAATGGCTTGTGCCTGTTCAAATTTTACCAGCCACTCAATAGATTGTTTGGCTGGTGGGAGAAGTAAAACTACCAACCACTTACATATTTTAGCTGCAGTTGCATTGGGGATGGTGCAAATGTTGTACACAAAGACTCAATAGGTGAATGGTAGCAGTGTTTGGATTGACAAGCTATAGTGTGAGAAATTTTAGGTGAGTTGGTGTAATTGCAGTGATAAAACATCACTCACCTGCTTTGATGTCACAGCCAAAGGTTTCCAGGAGATCACACAACTCCACAGCTCTCCTGTCATTGGCTGGCACCTAGATCCCAGTCCCTGTAGGATTTGGTGAGGGATGTTGTCAGTGATGAATGCTTTCTGCAATTCAAGTTAGTTTGGAAGTTTTCCCTGTTGTTTCTCTGTAACTTAGAGTAAATGTGAATAGACGGAGAACAATTAGAGTTTCTCACACACATGGAAAGCAACGAGGCACTCATTATTGATACAATATTTTAGCTCCAATATTCTGTGGTTACCTGCTGCAAGACGCATGTTTTGTCATGTTCCAGTTTCACTCTGACCATCTGCTCTCCCACTCTCCCTCCATCTTTTATTGTAATGTAATATCTGCCCTTTCACTGTGAGTGGTATTTTTTAGTACAATGGTTCAAAACAAAGTAAAACAAAATTTTGAAAGAGAGTAAGTTTGTCACTGTATACGAGTTGTAAAGATGGGAGAAAGAGTAGTGTTTTCATTACAGATAATCAAGTCAAGGCTTGGCTTTTATTCTCCACGCACAGCCTGTTGTCAATAGAAACAGGAGTGTCGAGAGAAGGATAATAAAGGGCAAGAAAAACAGGTTGGAGGTCAAAACAAGCATAAATTGTAAAGGAAGACAGAGTGAAAGAACTATCAGTGAGCTGTCTCAAGTATCAAGTATCTGTATCTTTCCTCCTTCACAATGTCTTTCCATGCCTAATTGGAAATGCAGTGTAGGTAATGAACCTGTTTATAGACTCATTATTACAATATTCAGCATTAGCACAATGTATTGTGGACATCCAGGACAAGAGCTGTGGAGAGGAGGATAGAAGAAAAGGAAAGACACGAAGAAGAACAATGGAGATTAAGTAGGGGAAATATAATTGTGATGAATCTGCATATTTTGATCTAAAAAGATATGTCGCAGGTGTACTTTGATGTCTCTTCACACATGCTGATTGTTGTGACCAAGATAATTGGGCCCCTGTCGGCTTGTGTTGTGCCATGAATGCTCGTTTAACACCTGCCAAACAGGGGAGCGTAGCCTCGTAAAACCAGGCTGCTGTACATCTTGCAAGCTCAGTTTTTTTTACTGCAAGATTGAACATCATGAGCAAAGCAGAAAATGTGTGCTAGTGTTGCTTGGCTAAGGATAGCAAGACACCTTGTAAAAGTAACTACTGGCTCTATGACAATCCAACTGATGGACTGACAACCGGAGGAAAAAATAGATATTTGACATGGTCATGTTATGATGATGATTACCTGCACCAAGGAGGTTATGTGTTCGGTTCAGTTTGTGATGTGTGTGTCTGGTTGTCAGCAGGGTTATGGAAAAACTACATGCCTATTTTTGGAAGAAATGGTGGAAGGATGTACCATGGGCCAAGGAAGAACAAATTACATTTTGGAGCAAATCTGAATACAGGGTGGATATACTTTTGTTAATGTTGCACCCTCTGATTGCCCTTCAGGTTATTACAATTATTGTTATTCCAGTACCTGTGGTGGTTGAACCCTGACTAACCAAAGACAGGGAGGAGGCCCAGGAACAAAAAAGTTCAGCTTTGTGTCTATGATACGATACGTCACGTTATGATACGATACGATATGATACGATGCGATACCTCACTATATGAAACTCTACGATTCAATATGAAAGCTACAAAACAACATGTGATACCATTTTGTTTTCATTCAAGCTCCGTTCAAGAAAATTCCACACAGGTTGATCAAACCATTAGACACGAGACACTTTCCATAGGTTTACAAAACAGCTGTGACAAGTAAACAAACTACACTATATCCTCTGGATTCAGATCTTCGTTAGCAGCACACTGATAATGGTTTAGCAACAGGATTGACTGATCTAGGCTATCAAAGACTTCTTCAGCCTGTTGCGTTTAAGTGAAGAGACTTTAAATTGCCTGTTGGAAAGCAGAAGTCTGTATTCCCAGTTTAAAACATGCCAGCTGTCAGTAGAGATCTTTAAAGCAAGACTGAACATGCTCTTGTGTGTTACTTGAAAGGAGAGTGCCACAGGCTGGCCATTAATCTTTGTACAAATTTAGATTTTATTACATAGTTTGTTTAGTTTTAAGTTACACAGATAGGCTGCTGAGCTAGGCCATACTGCAGTAAAGCAGTCACTGATATAGAAAACAGAAAAATAATCTGGCTACTGGCTCCAAAAGATCTGAGTCTGCAAGGAAAGTAAATGGACTGCTGTATCTTCCTTATCCATATTGTAGTAGTTATTGTCTCTGACTCTACCTCTGTTGCCTGGCATCACATCTGCATAATCACAAGAGTCTCTTAAGCGACAGCAGCACTTTTCCAGCCCAACCAGTAAGATTTTTCACTCGCTGCAGGAGTCTGGTAAGCCTAGTTGAAATTCCATTTACGCCATAAATACTCAGCATGAAATTCTATTAGTTACAAACTGTGCACTAACACCATGACCCTAATTCTTGTCAAGCTGTAAAATAAAACATGGTAATAGATTCACCTGTGTTAACCCATGGTTAAATGCTTGGAAGAGGTGCATATTTTGATTCCAGTGACTCATTCTGTCATACTTAATGGCACAATGTTTTCTCTCTGATTTAATGAGCTTCATTAAGTTCTGACTCAATACTCCTGTGAGTTTTTTGAGTTTTTTTCAATGCTGATTTAATAACAAACACATCCTGGGTTTTTGCAGAGTAGAACAGTTCTTTAAAGCATCCGTAGATGCTCCATGATCATGTGTGCCACCCACAGTACAGATGGGTTATCTTGGCTTATCTCAACAGATGTGTTACAATGCGTTTTAGCACTTTAGTCCACACTTACTTGACTTTTGCCATCAAAATAGTGTTTCTTTTGCTTACAGTATTTCCCAAGCTATTTGTCCTAACAGTAAAATCTGCTTCACACCACAACCAATGGCATTATCTCAGCCAAGATTCCCTGATGCTGATCCATTTGAAGCTGGAGAAAAAGAGCTGACGGGAGGCGAAAAGTAACTCTGTTTTTAAAGGCCAGCCACTTTCACTGTGTGTATATGTGTGTGTGCTTGCGATGTCCTTTCTCTAATTGACCAGCTGTGGCTACGTGTTCTGCCTCCTTAAAACCCCCATTGATCCCATGGCCGTTTCACAACAGGCCTTATTGCTTTGCTTGTACTCTCCGTTCCAGCCGTCCGTAACGCCTCTGAAGAGGAGAGAAGGAAATGGTGGGGACTGTGATTGCAGAGTGAGGGGGGATAGAAAAAATTCAGTAAGAGACGAAAGCAAGTGGGGGAGAAAGATGGATGAAGAGGAAAATATTGAAGGAAGCAGAAAGTCAGCAAGGAATATATGATCAGGAAGTGCGAGATGGGCGTGTTTTGTCACTTAATGAATCCCAATCCTTTATGAAAACAATTTATATTGTAGATTATATGTGATTATATAGACCAAATCCTGCCTCAGGAACCTACTTGATACAGTGTGCAGGAATCAATAAATCGATGTCGGCAAAAATGAATTGCTAAAGATTTCCAATGATAACAGCAGCATGCAGAAAAATGTCCCACGGTTTACAGTTATTAAAATGTGAATATCCCCATATTTCTTGAATGTCAAATGCAGTGACAGTAATAACGGCTAAGTGGAGTACATTAATGTGTTCTCCTCTAAAATATATACATGTAGAGCTCTCTGAGTATCAAGAAGCTTCAAGCACATGCTGAATTAACACACGGTCTGGGTCTGAATCTGGTAAAGAACCTTTAGTCACCCCTCTGTCTCACTCTCAACTTCTTTGTGTCGTGTAAAAGTGAAAAATCTTGAAAAACAAACACAATTGTAATTGGCTGTGGCTGTGGGCTAAGGTCACAGAATGTGGTACTTTCAAACTTGGCTGGCTTTGAATGCAAGCTTAAGCACATTTTCAAGGGGAGAAACTTGGGAAAGTCTTGGTTAACAGAATTCCATCTGTTTTATAGTCGATTCAGAGATGGAACTCTGCCAAACATCCAACACCTCTGAGTTCCTCTTGCTCTCTAATATTATACGAACTTTGACCTTTCTTCCTCCAGGACTCTTCTTCAGGGTTGTGGGCCAGGGTCAAGGCCATTAAACCTGGCTTAATAAGCTGCTGAGCCCCCTCTGCCCACCCCCACAGGTCCATGGGAGGTCTGAAGGTCCAGAGTCAGCAAAGTCAGAGTCTGGTCCTGTCAGCAACCTTCAGAGTGTCTCTGTAGCACCTTTATCTTCATCCAGATACTTCCTGATACACACATTGGTGAGATTTTTTTTTTTAGTAGAACTGTAATAATCACTTGAATTTTCCTATTTAAAAACTGGCATAGTTTCAGATATATCCCACTGGCATTTTTTTAGCAACAGCCATTGATATGTGTAGTCATGAGAATGCCGAATGTGAAAGAAAACTGTATTGCTGCTGAGAAAATCACTAATACAGGCATGTTGGACACTGACTGCAGGCGTATCAACACTTTAAGTAATTTCCTAGGGTGTATACTCACTGGGATTTTAGCTTCTCTGATATCACAAGAGATTAGCTATCTTTCTCATCTCGGTTTGCACTGCAGAGGGCATATCTTGCATAGGATTCTTGACTGAATCTCATCACGTTTAGGGAATCTAACCACTTGAGTATAATTGGTGTTTGACCTTTTTGTGCCAATAAATTTGGAGTTCAGGATGACTTGCATTAATTCTCTTCGGACTGCTAGTTGTTAATTCTCTCTAGAGCCCCACTACAGAGATGCAGACATATTGGTATCTATTGGTATATGAATATAAAGACCTTTTTTGCAGAAAACAATTCTTGGGGTGCCATTTATTTGAGTATTTTTGATACTTCATTACATTTTCTATCAATTGATTGATACTGAACATACAGTAATATATTTTTATTTATTTTTTTTTATCTCAATTTTCAGTTCTAGAATTGGCTGTCAAGCAATTGTATGTATGATAATATCAGTTATTCTTTAAGCTATTTGTTCAAGAAAGTTTAAGTTTCAAGAAAGTACCTTTGTTTAATTATATCATTTCACATCTAGAAAAGGTCAATTTCCATTCCAGCTCAAAAATTCACTATGCCGGCAGCCATATGGGTAATCTGTGAATTTTTCCCACTAAAATAGGTATCAGTATTGGTCCCAAAAATCCTATATTGGTGGGGCTCTTAATCTGTCCTTCCATATCAGTCATAGCACCTGGTGTTTTTTTCTATGGCAGCATTGTACATGCAGCCTAATTACCGTGATTATGTAATGTATGGTTATTGGTGCAGACCTTATTTTTTCTCCAGTTATTATTTCGGTGTGTTGTGCAAATGCATGTGTGAGAATGTGTCTCATTAGCCTGGGGAGCCTAACTTCAACACCTTAAAAAATGACTGGTGTAAGAGAGTATAACTTTCTGTTGTGAAATCGATTCTGTGTTTTACTGTGTTGCAAAAATACACTAAGTGTGTGCATTTCTCAGTCTCGTGTGCTTATAGATGTTCTTCAATTCAGTTATATTTGGATCTTTATAAATGTTGTGCCATTTATGCCGCTTCATTGAGCAATGACTTCCACCATAGTGCAAGTATATTGTGTGGCTTTATACCCCACTCATTCTGTTTTTACTTAAGATTCATGCCTGACTAAAGATTATTATACACTGTAGATGTTTCTGTCACCTATGTTCTGAAAGCACTTGATCAGAATTAACAATGCAGATGATAAAAACTTGACATGTTTAGCACTGGAGTTTGTTGTACAGTGTCTTACTCTGGCGAGTCAATGCATTTTTAATGTGGACTTATTTTCAACTGAATAATTTAGTGCTTGGTCAGCAGCAGGGGTGATCCAGAATCTATCTGATGGGCAGAAAGAGCATAGGAGGTATATCCAGAGCAGGAAGTTTGAATGGACATGAAAATGCATAATGTGCACTATGTGTGCTATAGATGTATAGAGTCTCTATAGAGTCATTTTTTAGCCTTACCGTGTAGAAAGAGCTGCGGCGGCCTTGTAGTCTTTAGAAATGGGCAGTTTAAAATGGGCGGGTAACTTCCATTCTAACGTCTGGGGAAGGAAAAAGTTTTCAGACCTACTGTATCCAACTAAGCTCAAACGAGTCTGTCTGTTTGTCCTTCAATTTTCTTGATAACCATTTATCTGATCCACCTCACACTTGGGTGGGCATGTTGCTGAGGACCTAAGGTAGTGCAGTGTTGAGTGCGAGCTCTTGAGATATACAGAATATGTTAATGTCGATTATGTACACACTGTGTAGTGTATTGAGAGGGGACTACTATTAATTGTTAGGCCGCATAACAGCAATGAGTATGGCTTGATCTCTGCTCGCTACAGTACTTTCAAGTGCAGATTTTTAAAAAAGACCAGAGATGTTACATTGTAGAAAAACATGTCAGGCATTGATGATGTAACTGTCAGAATTAACGCTTTTGTTCCCAGAAATAGCCTGGTCTCAAATAGCTGGCTGTTAGCAAAAGACACATTTACTCTAGCTTTGCTGGGTACGCAACTGTGTCATGGTGTATTACCCAGGACTCAAAGAGGCACAGTGTCTAGTGTGAGGTTGTTTGGATGAATGGTTCTTGAGAAATCAACAAGCAGCAATACTGGAGGCCAAGCGATAGGGTTCGGGTTCAGGCTCATATTTAACTGGCACTACATTAGTATAAAACAATGTCAGAAGTACTTTTGGTTGTTCTGATGTTTTTCATCCACATTTATCTGTTGGAAATGTTTATTTTGGCAAAGACTTGAATGTTATTGTCCAACTGACAACAAATTAATTATTAAACATGGTTTCAGAATAATTGTAATGCAATCAGTGGGAGTTTAAGGGGATTCAGGGATAGAAAACCCATGCTCAGATACCTGTGCTCAAAACTCATTCATGTGGTTTGAGTCTAGCTTTTGATGGATGCTGTGGCACAGTGGTGGTGTCAGTGGGCTTTGGCCCTTTTAAGGGATGAAGGGAGAGTATCACAGAAAAACCTATTCAATATATCCCTGTGATTTAGCACTACACCAGAGGGAGTGGATGGGAGTGATGAGAATATTTACCTCAAGGTAACTGAATCATACTGTGATTATGAGGTAACCATATATAGGCATACATTAAGCTTAATCTTGTGCTAGCACGTGTCCATATCTCTTGAGATATATGAGAGGGAGTAAGAGACTATAGACCTGTTTAAGAGCTCAACTCAGTTGATGCAGGTTTGGGGCGATGCTTCACCTCATAGAAAACTAATGTCTGCATTATGTTATTTTAGGGCAGTCATTGAATATGCAGCTGCAATGAACAAATTGTGTGGGCTGGTTTATTTTCTCTGACCCAGCCCCTCTCTCAGCACACACACAGGACTGTATTCATTTGTTTTATTGCATTAGAGCATTATGTAAATATGTACATTGGCAGTCTCTGGAGGGAGAGTGCGCCGATGGGGCTGAATAAAGCATCCAAAGAGGGCAATTTAACAGCCAGCGATGAATGCCCGGTAACATATGTCAGCTTGTCACACACACAAGTGGACATCAGCATCATCATGCAGGAGAGAGGGTAGACCCATCTGCGCCAGGGGTATACACGGGCATCCAGGGGGCTCCGTCTCTTTCATTTACCACGGCCGGGTGCTGAGTATGAACGCAAGGTTTGTGAATGGTCTGTTATTAATGAGGCCTCATTCGGCGCAAGCAGACACCCAGGGCTGCTGCTTAGTGGCGTGCCCTCAGCCAACGTGAATAACAAAAGGCAGAGTGGGATCATTAGGCCCCTGGACGCCTGAGGGGTCCGCCACTTTAATCACGTTTGCGTAATGAATGCAGCTGCTGTGAATCACTGCTTATTCATAATGTCTCCGAAATGCAGTTGTAATGTGGTATTAATGTTGCTACTGCACTGCCAGAGGTGCTGTGTGTCTGTGTGTATGTAATTGGAGAAATTGAGATGGTGTCAGTTTTTATTACTCCTGGACAGTGGCCCCTGTGTTGGTTGGATACTGTGACAATGTTATGACAAGGCCTAAGGTCATGTTGGATTGATCACCACCATGGGATTTCCTTTTCTTCATTCTGCACTCATGAGTACAAATTATGGAATTTCACAAAACATCTGTGATAGTAAAACGTTGCAATAGGCTGTGACATGTTAGCATATGTCTGGAGGCTCACAGAATAAGATCTATTAGTTAAGCGACCTCTAGATATGGCTATATATCTATATATACTGTAGAAAGACATTACAGGTTCCTCCTGTTAGTTTTGGACTTATCTTTCCTCACTATCTTGTAACACAATGTTTAATTCCCAAGCCTTTGCTGAGAGAGGGAAAGTGTTTGAGGTAATCCTGTCTCTTGAAAGTGTGATGAATTGAACAAGACTCCAGCAGAGTGATGATTAGTGTTTTGATTGTGCTTAGGTTCTCCTAAAATTAACTGCTGAGCCTGAGGATACCACCGCATTTCTTATTTTGGCCATCGTGTCACCCTCAGAGGGCTATGCACCGCTACACCTCCTGTCAAATGTTAACATTTGTATCCTAATGCGTAGAGTTGATAACTGGGTTTGTTTGCTTCCATGTAACCTCCCAAAAGCATGTGTGATCAGGTGCCAAATGAGTGACCTTTTCCTATTTGTCTTCCTCAGAGGGGGCTGTGCCAGCTCCAAGCCTTTTCCCCAGCTGTTGGGCTTACCAAAGCGCCACTGGAAAACAGCATGTCACTCTCTCATCTTTTTGATGTTCTCACTATGCCTTTGTACTAGTCAGAGCGACAGCGGGCGTCGCTACATGCCAACAAGTCTCGAATAATCTAAATTAAAATGGCTAATCTTGTTATTAGGCCAGCCCTGTTGTGCCACGTGCACCTCAACGCATCTGTCTCTCAGCCTCTCCTTTTCTTTCTCATAATGGCTATCAGTGGAGCCAAATGGTGCCAGAGGGATTTGGAGCAATTGTGTGCTACCCTTGAAAAATGTACATTAGTTTTTAGAGTATAGTGTTGATCACTGTCTCCTTTGAGGCCGTTGTAAATCTGCTTTCTGTCCGTGCCAAGGCGTCTGCCTTCTTACTATTGCAAGTTAGAAGTAATCCCCAGAAGGAGGCTCAGTCTTAAATAAATCTGAATTGTGTTTGGTTTGAGTCCTCAAGTACATCTGGACTGTCGAAAGGCTCGAGAGCAAAGGCCCAAGCCTCCAAATCCCACCTTTTGTAAACCCCAGTTCTGTCTCATGCAGACACAAGATGCAAGTGTAAGATGCCTGCTGCATTTTTATTTAGATTTCTGTCTATTTGCATATGCATAGGATGAATCATTGTTGTCAATTTAATGAAGGGGGAAAACTCCCTCACAGGCAAATACCACAAAAAGAGACCATTTTGATGGCAGACATGCCTTCATGATCAGCTTTAATAGGCTATTTTACTGGGGAGCCGCATTGAAGTGGAGCGCATTAAGAAACAGCTTAAAGTGGCTCATAAACTGGTCGGATCCTCCAATGCTCACTGTCATCATCATCATCCCAGACAGACAAAAAGCATTCCATTTTGAGTATTTTCTGCCCTCATCTTCTCCCCCTAACCCATCCCCACCGAGCCACTTTACATTTCTGAGGCCCGCTGTGATGCTGATCTGGTTAGTGTGTTAACAGATATAAATGTTTTTTTTTGTTCTTGTTTTGCTTTAAAGAAAGGTGCCTTTGGGAAACTAGGCGACTGTCAGACATGCTAGATGTGGTCTGTCTAGACTCTAACCAGCGAGACTCATTCTTAGTGTTATCTCGTCAGCCTATCCTTATCAATGTAAATCCACCACTCCAGAAAATTTAAAACCTTGTTTGTTATTGTAAATTCCTTGTTGTTGTTGTTGTTCAGTCCCACGGTCCCCTGAGGCTCTCCATGCTAGGGAGGTGCTCTAGATGATACATGTAACCAGGCCTTTGCAAAATAATCTTTTAGTGTTTTGCTAGAACAATGAAACTTTGTTGACAGTTGACATGCCATTTTCTTTTTGATATTTATAATACTGCCTATGGGTATTGTGTCCAAAATAAATACAGTTTAACTTCTAAAACCTGAAAAATGGCTTACTTTAAACAGCCTGTAGCTAAATATTGGACAAAGCATAGCTGCAACAACCTGATAGAAGCCTGCATGACAGAAAACCAGCACCTTTCTATTCCAACCCTCTTTATCAGTCACCGCTTTCCTCAGAATGAAGATTCAACAAACGTCTTCCAGTCTGTCTCTATGCAGAGACATTTCTGTGTGCGCTGTCCACAACAATCTGTCCTTAGCTTATTTTGAAGCAATGTGAACAACAAATAATGAAGCATAACCATTTGTCAGGTCAGAGAGAGCTGAGACATTCTGTAGCTGCTTGGCTGCACCACAAGAGTAACCATGGAGGTGGACGGGGAGCAGTGAGGGTCTTCTACTGAGGCCAATAAAGTGTCTTGATACCACTGACAGAGAGCCTGAGTACAGCCGTTATCCGTCCTAATGGAAGCAGCATTCACAAGGGTTAATTAAAGGAAGACTATAGGGCTGTCTATTCACAAGAATCTGGCAAAATGATGCATATCATGATACAAAGGTTACGATTTTATATACTGCGATACTGTAAGCAAGGCATTATATCACAATATTTAAGTCTAATTTTAGTAAAACTGTCTAGACTGTCTAAAGCTAGTCAAAGAACACACCACCATATGCATAAAATTTGAGTAAAAGGTTTAATTTGTCGGATCTGCATTTGCATTTATGATAGTCTCTAACAGCCGACAGCACTGCTTTTTATGCAGTCTATTATTTAAACATTTAATTAAGAATTTTACCATAGTGATACTCAAGTGTATCAATATTTTCTTACACCACTAACTACACTATGGAAACAACCCATTTTGTAGGAAAAAAGGAAGCAAACTGTTACTATTTATTGCTGATTTAATGAGTTCTATGATCAGCTGCTGTTGAGTGATGCCAGCAGTCCCTCTATATAAATGCCAGTTGGTGTGATTCAGGTTCAGGAGGTGGCAGTCCGATGGCAATGATTGGATAATTTTGTTTAATGAGTTATCAGAGATGGTCAGCAACACATGAATGGCGAGCAATCCACTGTGAGCACAGAGCATGTTACTGTGTGCTTTGATTTTGTGGAGATGATTAAACTGACTGATCATTAATCCTGTAGACATGCAGGGGTGCTTTTGCACGAGACATCTGATATACCTGTCCAAACACGGGCTGGGCACTTAATTCAAAGTTAATCAAAACACAGACATTCAGAACCTCTGACAAACGCAATCATGATGATTATTTAGATTATTTTTGGGGTGTCATGTCCAATCCTTAGCATGCAAGCATCATGGAGGAGAACTGAAACACAGAGCCCACTGAGCAACACAAGAGGCTTGTACCCAAGAAAAATGTTCGTCATCAGGACACGTTTTTGGCTTTAGGGAAGATGACACCAAACACAAATAAGTCAAATGTCAAAATTATTTCAAGCGATACTTTGATTTCAGCTTGAAATAGTCAATAAATAACCACAGAAGAGTTGATCAGTGTGTTTTCTTAATTTATTTAAAATCAAAAAGATATGCAATCTCTCATTAGAAACTATATCCCAGTTTTAATAGTTGAGCATATTTACAGCAGAGACCGTGTCAGTAAACTATGAGAGAAAAAAACAAAATAATCAATCATTAATCTTAATTGAGGTCAAATGTTCAATTAATCATGATATTGATTTGAAGTTTGTGGTCCAAACTGTGGTTTATGGTAACATCACCTCTAGTATCCAACTCTGAGAGATGCACCCTGCAGTTATTTGGGCATTAGACATTAGAGAAGCTTGAGTTTGTGTGTTTGTGTGTTTGTTTCTGTGAAAGCAATTTTCATGTGTATATTGCTGAAAATTTTAATGAAACATCATTTCTTGGCATCACATTGTTACCTACTAAGAGTACATATGTTTCAAGAGTAGACCATAGATATTTTAGGTGCACGGGCTCGAAATTGTTGTTTCTTTTGCATCGATGTGGAGAACTTTATGCTTTCCTTCCAGAGATTGATTATTTTTAGTTTGAGTCTGGCAGTACCTAGGTTTATACTCTGGCATTGGAGAATATATGAAAAGACAAAGGAAAAACAATAACACAGAGACACAGGAGCCTTAGGAAATAAAATTAATTTAGTGCTTCAGGAATGAGCAGAGTGCGCACAACCAAGTGTTTACAAATGTGAACAAATGGGACAATTTTAGTTTGAAGCAGTTTCACATATTGTGCTATCAAACATTTGGATCATTAGGTAGGTATGTGATCTGGCTTTGTTTTCTGTTAGGAATTACCATACAGATAGCCACATCCGTTTTCTCTGATAAACAATGCATAATTTAGGAAAATCATGTCCTTATATGCACCTCCTATTTGCTGTTATAGAGAAATGATGATCAGATGAAAAATCTATCAAATATGAATGTTACAATACACTTGACATTTCAGCCAGACTCAACACTTTTATCAATCTTTGTAGTATGCCTGCTTTTATGAGAGTTGTGAGCTGCGAAGTTTAAAAAGCCAATGTCCCTCGACTCATTTGCATGGTCATTTGCATTTTATAGATGCCACATTTTCATTTACACACTGTACTCTGAAGTTAGGCTGTGGATGAGATAGCAACATCAGGCTTGCTTCAAAGATGGCAGTATGTGTGTGGCTACCTGAACGAGTGTCCACAAAACTTTATGACTTTCCAGGTTAAACAAATTCATGACATAATAGGAGCGGCAGCGGCTCAGTTTGTGGGGTCTTGGCTTGGGAACTAGAGGGTTACGTGATCTAGTCCATGTAGTGAAGTGGGTACTGGTCAACAAGATCTCCAACCTAAATGACAGAATAGACCACTTTTCAATACCAACCATAATGATACATACAAGCATTTGTCAAAATGAAACATATAAGCATTTCACAGTACAGAGTATTCTAAAAATAGCACACACTTCATTCATTGTAAAAAGGCTGCAGTTTCTGTGAATTTATGCTACAAAACCACTGAACCAGGTTTAGGGCCAAAGACTTTGTGGTTAGGAGTTATAAAAAACAGTTAAAAAAGTAAATAAATGTACGTAAATGTATTCTATCCACTTCGTGCCTCATGGCAAATCAGGCCTTAAATGTACGTAAATGCCGGAGTAGTTACGAGGGTGGTGTGACTACCGTAAGTTACGTAAAAAAATTGTTCACTTTTGTTTTCACATGGGACTTGAACCCCGTTGGGATGTCTAATTCTTTATCTAAAAGCGTGTAGCAATGGCACATCTAAAGCTTTCATGTGTTAATATGGTTATCGACTGCAACAATCACCTTTGTGTGCCAGGTAAATTATTAATACTACCTGTATGTACGGTATGATACGCAGCATGTGCAAAGAAAATGATGAGCAGACAAAGGCAATTATACATTATTCAATCTTTTCCTCTAAAAATAGACCTTACCATCTGCTGGGCCCTTGGAATGAATCCCCATCTACAGTATTTGTAGACAAATATCATCAGCCAGCACTAGGTGCTTTGTTCATTTTCTATTCCAAATGTTGTTAATTGGTAAATGCGAGAGACTTGACCTTTGTTTAAACCCATGTGTTAGAACAGTACCTGCATGCATGCCGGTGTCCGTGTCTGAGAGTGAGAGGGAGCACGAAAGGGACTGAGACGTGAGAAAATGAATGATGCCAAGGTATAGAAGAGGGTGAGATGAGGAGAAATGGAGGGAGAGGGCAACTTTTCACTTGGCCCCCATCCAGCCCGCATATCAACTGTCTGTTGAGCTTTTTCAAAGGCAATTTATTTTTAGATATTTCAAAAACTCATTTGAAGGCGATTTTCACTCTATGGCTGCAGCCCTCGCCTTCAGCCTCCTCCCTCTGCGCCAGTCTTACCCCCCTCTCATGTGGCACCCGATGTGTCGCAGAGCCCATTCCTTGGCAGTCAGCACAGTTTTGATTTAATTCTGAGGGCCATCTGTAATCCCCTGCAGGACACAGAGGCCCGTAGCCCCACACACCGCACCTCTCTATCTCACTCTCTATCTGCCTTTCTTTCCTCTGCTCTCTCTGGACCCCGCCTTTTCTTTCTTCTTCACTATCAGCAGCCCCACAACCCCCCAGCTACCCCCCGCCTCTGACGCCCCTCTGTGGGACTGTCAACACATCTCATACATGCAAGGATAATGGGATTGCAGATAACCAAGACTTACAGGAGGTATTCATAGGAAAAAAATGTTGGACTGAGAACCATAATGACAACTGGAATGCGCTGATGTTTAACATTGTTGTTTGAATTCAAGTAATAGGTCATGTTTCATTGAGCACTCCAAGGAGTCATCATCATCTAATGCAAATGCACATCACCGTTTAGCTGCATCATCATTGAGAAGCATTAAAAATAAAAGCATGGTTTCCTGCATATTGAATTCATTTCAGTGATCCACCCAAAAAGATGTCTTGACAATTTTGTACTATATTTGTCCCATTAAAATGTCTCTCTTGAATATAAAAGTGTGGATTGATTGAGACATCTGACATAATGATGGATTCATGTGCACATGTGTAAATTGGAAACACTGTGTGACTTTTCTACTTAGAGGTTAAACTGGGAATGCAGTGCTGTTTTACAGCCTCCCACAAGTGTTAGATGAGCTTAAGCTCCTGCTAAGGCTTTTTTTCCTCCCATTTTTAATCACCATAAATTGGTCTATGCAACCCAAAAGTTCCACAGAAGTTCAGAGGTAGAGACAGCACTGCTAATGGAAGATCTTTTTCATTCAGCTAAAACCCTTGAACAATTACCGGGCCAAAAACAAATTTACACATCCGACAGCAAGCGATTTGTCTAGTCCTTTGGTACGTGAACTCCTGATTGTGGATCTGTTTCTGCTGGTTAGAATCAGATAGCATTATTTAAACAACAGTACCTATAAAAGAAGAGCCTTGCACTTGACTTGCCACAGAGCAATGGATTCCACAGATTGCGGTCCCATTCCTTATAGCATGTTGGAGGATGCAGTGTTGGAGGTTCTGACTTCCCTGTATAAAAATCATCTGGATCATTCACATCTGAGGGCTCACTGAGCAGGTTACTGAACTTTACACCCTTGAGAACTTAATGATTTAAAAAAGGTGTATTTAAGTTTGCATTATAGGAAGCTGACTTTAAAAAAATAGCTGCTGAGTAACAGGTGCCTCTTTCACAATAAAAGTCTATGGGAAAAAGCCTTTTTGGACTCTTTGGTATCATATGACGGACACAAAAGTTGTAGTTCCACAGTTTCTGCCACAATATTAAATTGTCTTAAATGGTTAGTGCTGTTCCTGGCGGCTTGTTTTGGAGATTTCCTCTCTCCTGCACCTGCACTGATAGCACAATTTAAGTCTGTGATTTTCAGTGTTCAGAGATGACATCTAGACTGAGCTACTCCCTTTCTTCTTGCTAGCTATACACCATACCTTCAACCATAACCGATTGCAATATTGTTGATGCGAGTGAGGATGCTGTCCATAAACTAGAACTACACCTTTGTGATCCATCTACCTATGATGCTTCTTAACTAGTGTGTCATCTTTCTGCCTTCTTGCACCGTTGGCACCTTTGCTGAGAATGTTGAAATAGGAGTTCACGGTGCTTGAAACACAAATGTAAGAGTTCTGAACTCACACAGAAGTTTAGAAAGCACATATCTGCCACTGAAAAGTTACACTAGCTTGGTGGAAATATCTTTCCTGGACATTGCTCTTCACAGGCTGATTGGAACTTACCCTGTGAGTGTCTGGCAGTCAGGGTAAAGCAGTTTGGCGGTCGGTTGACTCTGTAAGCTCTGGTCAGAGATAAGCACCTGGCTGGAGAGCTTTTCCATTTCCTCCCAAAGCACCCAATCAAGTAGTGGCTGCAACTCAGCACTAAAGAGACCTAAATACTCCTTGCTCTTCCTGTCTCCCTCTCCCCAGTGGAAGCCTGTGTGACTCTCGCCTTCTCTCTGTCTTTCCAGCTCTTTCAATCTCTTTTCAAACATTTGCACAGAATATCTCACGCTCTGTCTAACTCTTGCCCCAAAGAGCTTCAGTTAGCCTAATTCCCAATACCCAGCACCTTTTTGGAGATCACATACTCACTGTCAAATATTTCTCGAATACTCAACTTTTCTGGAACTTCAGTGGCCAGAAAATATCGAGTTTATGACAAGACAGACCAATTTAATCCCACTTGTGGAGATTGTGGATATCTGCCTAGCTTTGGCTGACTGCTGAAGTTGTAGCTCGGGGTTGTGACACTGCTCCGTGTGTTAATTAGAATGATCAAGGGGCCACAGTACCTGTAATCCTTTATACCCTGATTCAAGCAGAAATGACTGTCTCAAGTGTTTAAACTTGTGCCCTTAGCAGCATCTACATAACATTCTTGAAAAGAATATTCATTTTGTTTTAACACAAATTTGTGACATGCATAAGTTTACCAATAATGGTGCACTAAACCATGAGAGTTGCTAACTGTAACTTTTATGGATCGATAAGTAGGGGAAATAGAGGAGGATTTTGAGGTATTAAAATAATTGATATATAGATTATGCTGAAACTGCCCCATCTTAATATCAGTCAGATGGCTCAGTGTTTGTTTTTAAATTGAGTGTGAAATGCCATCTGATTGTTTTTAATATACGTTTGGCCTTTACAGGTAATTGCACTGAATGAATTGATAAATGTCCTCAGATGAGCTATGTTTATCCCAGTCTTTTCATTTTTAATTATTCATCCGTTTGCTAAACCATAATACCCACTAACCCATAAAGCCCCTTATGTTGGAGTTCCTATGCTCTCATGCTAGATTTCTTATTTTTCCTGTGCAGTGTTTGGCAAAATAACTACTGTTTTAGCTCAAGATTTTTTAGAAGGGTTGCCCTAGACTTGGTGACATTTAAAACTTCTCCTATCCAATAATAGACACATAACCTGTTCCATCCAAAATGAAGATAAAATTCCATGATATTTACTATATTGCATAAAATTGATGCCCTTTGTGTTATTTTGAATTTAAGACAGTCATTGTTCTTTTTCACCACCTTGCATGTCATCACTCTGTCCCAGACTTTTCCCTCTTTTCTGTCACTTTCTTTTCTAAACTTCGGCAGGTGATGTCTTTGAAAGTGCCGAATCAGCAGTGCCTATGATAGGCTGGCTGGATACTTTGTCTTGCTTGTGACCTTCGCTGCTCCTCTGATGTCCATAACAAATTGCCCCAGGGTATCAGCATGATCATGCAGTGGCAACTCAGCAGAGGAATAACAACAAGCTTAACCATGCAGCATTTTGTGTGTGGGCGTGTTGTTACAGCAGCTAGACACTTTTTAATTACAGTCCTGGGTGTCTCTTTTTCCTCGAAAATCAACATGGTCCCGCACATTTCAATTCACGCCTGCGAACCAAATAAACTGATTCAAACACCTTCTGCATGTGTAAACACTGCTTTGTCAAATAACAATTATTAAGCACTGAGAAGCCTACAAAAGCTTACGTTTCTGCTTTTCTCAGGCTGTAGGCAATTTTAAATTACAGGTGTGTGCACGTTCATGATTGCGTCCTCACCTGTTTTTGTTCGC
Source organism: Serranus cabrilla (assembly GCA_903364295.1). NCBI lineage: Eukaryota > Metazoa > Chordata > Actinopteri > Perciformes > Serranidae > Serranus > Serranus cabrilla. Next base: position 65,111 of record CAFUXE010000553.1, on the reverse strand, counting down.
CCCATGCAGTCGTTAGTGGCCCTAGTTATTAATGTGTTTAAATATGTGATTCATTGAGTGCAAATGGCCTATTGGTCAAGCTGTAAGTGGCTGTGTCATCCACGAGTGCTGCAGGGGTTGTAATTCCCTCTCTGTTCAATACACACGCTCGGCCCTTGATGAACAAGCTGGTCCTGGCAATTTGCTGCTGAAGCAGGATTTTATAGTTTATGTGTATGTGCATGTGCAAGAGCAGACACATTTAGTAGTTAACACAAACATGTGCATGTGAGAACGATTTCACATCCAAACATCATTGATGGAATCTCTCTTCTGTGTTTTGAATCATTAACCTCCATTTAAAATTGCTTACACATACAGTAGTGAAGCGCTCAAACACTGCTAGTCCTTCTATCCAGACTTGATAGGCTTTTTCATAGTCAGGGTCATTCACATGGACCTATGAGGCCCCATCACACTCTGAGCTCAGCATGATAGATGAGGGCTCTTATTGTTGAGCCAGGCTAGCTCGCAGACCCCCCTGCCCGCACCCCCCAAAATCTGAGCCACACATACACTATGGTGCTGGCGCAGCATTGCATTGGCACACACTATCATAAAGTTCCAAGGGCATCGATTTTACTCTGCTTCATTAATATGTATTGGAAATTATTTTCCACTTTGTTAAGGCAAGTCTTGCTTCCCTGAAGGTTAGGTCCGGTGGGAGAGTGTGCACGTGTGTGTATAGTTTGAGCTGTACCAAATACAGTAGATTTGTAGTAATCAATGTGTTCAATTCTTGCTCAGCAGAAAAAGAAAATGAATTATGCTTTCGAGCTATTCAACAGTATGTTGTACAGGCTGTGTTCACCATTGTTGGGAACCCAAAAAGTTTGGTAATTACATTAGCATTCCCTTAAGATTGATATATCAGGAGACGCTGTTGAGTCATAAATGATAACTTCAGTGCTAGAGAAACTTCAACTCTTTCAGAAATATATTCTAAAGTGTGGTTTTAAATTATACATTAAAATGATAATGATGTTGATAGGGATGTCCTGATCACAATTTTTTGACTCCACCCCAACCTGAGTCCTTAAATAATGAGTCTTTGCTGGCTGCTTTGTGATAGGTGGCTGACTTTGTGTTAGAAGACCTTCCAGTGTTTTAACAGAGCTCAAAGGGGCACTTTGAAAGCTGCGTTACCCAGAGCAAATAAACAAAGGATTGGAAATAGATTGGGCTTTGTATAGCAATATTGAGCCACCAAAAAATGCTTTGGTCGGCCCCAGTCCTGATCCTATGGACTGACCTCTGGCTGCTGATACCCATGTTAAATAGGGTTGGGTTCTGATTGCCGGTTCCAGTTTTCGATCTGGCTCCCCAGTCAGCAAAATACTTGGATTCATTAAGTTCTGATGCCAACAAATCTCTTACTGAACATTTTCTGAATCTCTCTTGGTCATTTTTTCTTTGCAGATCAATGCTGAAAGCATGCAGGTACCATTCACAGGCTTTTTTAACTTACAGCAAGTGATGACCATTATATCAACTGTAGCTAATTCATGTTTATTCCATAGCAGCTACACTGAAACTTCTGTCTGTTGGTTATTGTGCTCTCTGCAAGTCAGACTGATCACTCTACAAAAACAATTTAACTATTTATAACCATCAAATCAATATGTTGAGCTCATTAAAGTCATATTTTTAAATCCGGACCTCAGGAGGAGTTTGTCAGAGCAGTAAATTCCAATCAACAATCAACATTTAATAGCTTTTGCTGCTCATCTCATTTTCAGGTTGTAGCTACAACCTTGTGAGATTTAATTTGGCTAACTTAGTTAATGTTAATGTTGTGAATTTAGTAGCTACCTCAAAAAATTTTGTATTTCTGGTTTTCCCATCCAACAACTGGGGAGCAAAATCTAAACTGCTTCTTTGAGTTGTAGGTATTGATAACAAATGTTACTTGAAAATGATAAAAGTGAAACTTACTAAAATTTGACGAGGGATTGGAAAGGTCAAATTTCATAATGGATTTGGATTTGATAAAATGGCATCAGTCGCCTCTTTATTGTCTGCAATTAGTACAAAATGCGTCTGTCCTGCCTGTTTCAGGATGGATTTTAAGATTTTATTGCTTGATTGTAAAGATTTTATATGTGGGCTGTCACCATGTCTAGCAGAGTTCTCACATCCTCATATTGAGGAGCAATAGAGCACTGATGTCGACTATCTAGTTGCTCTTGCATGTTCCAAGATCCAAGAAAGATCCAAACAAAGATGACAGAGCATTCTCTTAACAGCTTATTTGTTCAAAAAAAGCTGCTCAGACCCTAAAAACATTTAAGTCGCTGCTAAAGACTCACCTCTTCTCCTTCTTGCATTCAAGTTTCCAGAACAGCACTTTGGTTACTGTAGTTGTTTTATATATATTATATCAATTAATTTGTCCTTGACCATGACCCTTAAGGACTCCTATAGGACTAAAAAGGCTTTTGTAAAACAAACTTTTGAACTAATTATTTGTTGTTCAGGTTTCTAGTGTTTCTGACTGCTTCTACTGCCAGAACATCTGTAGAAACATAGCAACTTGATTGAACATGTGAAGCTTTTAATTTCTTCCATAAACTGTTCAAATTCCTCTCCACAAAACCCCCAACATGCTATGTGTGTTTCATGCATACTGTACAGTATTGTATGTAGAGTAACATCAATCACTTTTGACTCTTCTAATAATATTCCTCTGCTATGATGCCGACCCAGGGCTCCCCAGCATTCTTAATTCTTTTCTGATTAGTGCTAATCAGTGTGCGTGTGTGTGTGTGTGTGTGTGTGCACGCTGGGCATTGTTCATTGTTTCTTAATGGGGCATAATATTGGCAGCCCTGGCACAAAGCTGGTCTCGTCGGGGAGCTGGTGACACCCGGGGCTGATTTGATTAAAGCCAGCAGATCCCTTTTCTAAAGCTGCTCATTACACCTGGTAACCAGGGACCCAACGACAAGACCACTTAACATATTTAATATCCAGGTAGTGGGAGATTTCGGTAAAGACTAATGAGAGGGGTGGGGAGAAAAGAAAAGTTGGAAACGGAGATAAAAACTTTCTCATAAAGGATTTCATAAGAAGATTGAGCATGTGTTCAAGACTTTGCAACTATTCATGCAATTTTTCATCTTTACATATAGTTCGCCCTAAAGGTATTATAGACCTCTTGTTGATGAAATGTCAAGTGTAATTTTAATGTGGCCCATGTTTAAAATATGGGCCTTGGATAGATTAATAGAGAACCACCCCCAAATCACAGTTTTCACTCCCCGGAGCAAATGAAAACACAGCAACCTGCATTAGCATTATGAATATACTCCCAGATGTCTGAAATTAATCCCCAGAAAACGCCACTTAATTTTTCAAAGAGCAGGAAATGTTGGCCTCTTTTTAAATTGAAAATATCATAATGAAAGATTTTTTCTGCAAAAGGCATCGCGCACATTTACACACCCCCTATGTGCGGGCTCATACATAGAGAAGACGATTTTCCCTCCACATCCTTTAGAAATAAGAGATTTAAATGGAGGTGTCAGCACCGGCAAGATGGATAGGTCTCAGTTAATGTGTTTTTTCTCACTCGGTAGGAATTAACTCCTCTTCTCAACTCTGGCTCACCCGGGACGGCAGAGTAATGAACCCTAAAAGGAAAGCGCTGAGCATGTTTATCTTTTTTTTTTTCAGTGTCTATGCTGCCACAAACCCAAATTCCTTGACTCGACCCATGACTTATTGAAGGGCTCAAAGCTCAAAGCCAATTTCACAAACATGTCCTCCATCTCCTATTTACTTATAGGTGTGTGCATTGAAGGGAAAAAGAAGGCTTTAGTGTATATAGGTTTAGATTTGTGTATAGCGTGTGCATGATTGTGCAGGAGTGCTGAGGGGGAGAGTATATACAGTATTTGCACCTGGGGAGCTTTCCTCGCCTTACATAAAGCGGAGGAGAAAATCAAGTTTGCTTTGCTAGTATTGAGTCTTTCTGTCCCATTCTCTGCTAGCTGACCTGTCTAAAATCTTGACTTCTCCTTTTCCTGGCTTGGGGATGATTTACGATTGTAGTTGATTTTCTGCACAATTGTATCCACACTAAAACATGACTGAAACATTTATATTTTTAGCCCCATACTCATGCAGCAACAGTGGGCAGCAGAGCATGTGCTCCCACTGTTTGTGTCAACACAGAAAGGGCAAAACAGAAAGCCTGCTCACTAATTTGTCTGCTCCTGCTGATTGTGTAGCTTAAAAAGACATCAGACTGAAATCTGCAGCTTGTGTTATGTACCCAACATAGTTAAGACTGGCTGAACAAATGATAATCTCCATACTGTTTCTTCCAACTTTTATCAACAGAGAAAATATACCATCAATTAAAAGCAAAGCGAGAGGTCAGATCATTGGCCGTGTTTCCATCAACAAATTTCTCTGCACTTTTTTAAGATTTGCATAAGAAAAGCTTGAAGGAAAATGCGCCCAAAAGTTTTGCGCTAGCTTTTGTTCTGACATATCGAACATTGAACTCACATGACTAATCACTTTTTTCAAGATAAGCTGACATGAAAGAACAATTACAAGTTGTCCAATTTAATGTAATTCCTGAAGACTTTTCTCCAGCTTTGTTTATTTGCTCTACACCGCTTGACAGAAATGTCCTCCTTTAATGCAGCATTTCAAAATTTTGCTTCAAAATTTGCCTTGACTTTAATAGAAATACAGATGTAGTTAGATTGACATCACAGTACTTTGATGTTCTTTAGATGAGATTTTCACTCCTGGAACTTCACTGATGAGCTGTTAAGTCTGTATTAGAATGCAGGGACAGTGCTGATGTCTGGGTCCATACACATACCCTGTCTGGATGAAACCCAGAGACACATAAGACCTGCCCTCTGAAAACTGAGGGCCTCTGCCCCTGATCTCTGGAGAAGAAGGGTCCCGTTATAGTCCACAAAACCCCACAAGACAGCCCCTGACTGGGCTTTTGTCCTCTGTGTGCTGCCTGGATATGGTCCTCTGCCTCCTTGCTTTTTTCCGCTCTTAGCTTGACATCTGTGACAATTACTTCAGGCCTTGGGGACAGGATGCAAAGGACATGTGCAAGGGCACAATGAAGTTCAGAATATATACATAAAGAATCATACTCTGCATACATACAGAGCAAGTGCACACATGGTAGTTTCCAAAGTTTCACCACCATCATTTATCAAATTAGAAATAATTATATTCACTAGTCAAATAATGGCAGATTACCACAAAGATTCAAATTACAAGCTTAAAGTTTGTTATAACTAATTGAAAGTCATATTTCTCAACATGTTGTGCAGTACAGATTGTACTGTCTGTTTTATGTCTGGTATAGATTCTGTCAGTTCTTGCAGAATTGATGCCACAAAATAACGATATTACAAGATGCTATCACAGGCCTTTTGATTTTTTCAAATATTCTAAGAAAAGTAAATGATCTTTTAAGCTAGAGATGATGTCTTGCCTCTGCAAACAGAAGTGAATTGAACTAAAGCCAAACATCTCCTCCCTACTCAGCACACATTCCCACACCTTTCCTGTTTGCGGACACCTCAGATGGATATTGACATTAATTAAGGAGCTTCTAGCTAACAAGTCAGGTGCTCAGCATTATCTAACCATCCATTAAAAATGTGCTCATTGAATTTTTTTTCTTCTAACAAGATAACTATCCATCAGTCTGTGTCAGCTATTGAAAGGTGGGTAATGAATAGCTTCTACAGGTAAACATAAATAATGCAACGCACCCTATCAAGGGGTTGATCTCAGTCAAATTGCCTGATGAGTAACCATACTGATTGATTCACTGACAAGATGTCTGACCAGTGTTTGGCAAAAGATTTTTGCTTATTTCTATCCTGGTTGGTACACAGTACAGTGGTGTGTGTGTCTGTTAAAAAAGGGCTATTGTTTAGAAAACTCTCTCTCAGACATCCATATTGTAAGCCACAGATAATTCATTTTTAAAAGATTTTATAATGTTTTGTTTGTCCAAAGAAAATCAATCCAGCACTCTAGAGTAAAGTCTTGCTTTCATACAGTTGAAATACCTTCACAACTTCTCCCAGCAAAGCCTAAGAATTTTTACAATTGTGGTTACAAACCTGCTCATCTAACTGCTAATACTTTTTCTGCTCCCACCAACTGGCATTACTGGAAGGTGTAATCCCCAGAAAGTTGTGTGCCTGTATTTTCTAGTCCCTCTGTTGAAAATTGTTCCTGCCAATTGCACAAACGCAAGCCCTAAAAAAGTAAAACATTCATCCACAAAAACCCTTTTCACATTAGTGATATTATTCTTTCATTACATTCCTACGGTCTGTTAATGTGCCACAGCCACAGTTAATTCCACAGGATGATAGCCAGATTCCGAGCCTCTATTTGATTATAATCCATCTCCCTCATCAAAGATCAGCCCCTCTGATTGCTTTGTGCTGTGTTTGACAAGATTAAGCCCCTTTTTCCTTTGTTAGACATGAAGATTGTGTTAGATATGGTGCTTCCTACTGGAGATTTATTTAGAACGGCTGCACTAATAGACACTGTGAGCTGGACAAGTAAAGTTATACCAGACCAAAGTATTTAATACATTTTTACATCTAAAAGCAGTGGCTGTTGCTTCCCTTAAGCAAAACACTGTAACTGACTTGGCTGAACTCCATTATGCTCTATTTGTGCTTACAGCTGGATTCTCAATACAACAATATCACGAAATCGCAGGATCCAGCAAGATCTCACCACCCATAATGTCCCATATGAGTGTTTGTCAAAGGACCTATATGAGCATTTCGCAGTTTGCAGAGCAAAGCTGAAAGGAGCGCCCCTAAAGTAGCACACAGGACATTATACATGCATGGTTTGAAAGTCAGAAGTCTGATTGACCCATCTACCACCGTCCATGTTTTATGCTTAGCCTTGCAGTCATTCAAAATTATTATGGTCACAAGAGGGCGCGGGAGGACAGCCTCAAACATAAATAGGGATCTTTTTTGCTGCCTTTACAAACAACTTGGGGTCTTTTGAGGGGAGACTAGTCCGCAAGATCACGAAAATCCATCTTGTCAGGTTTCAAATAATGTGTTTGTGTCTGCACAACCAGTGTTCGGACCAATCAGTGTTCTGTGAGAAGCTTCTGGCAGACAGTGACAGTGATAGACGGTAATAGACAGATGGTTCATCCAATCAACTGCCAAGTATCTTTTTTTTTTTAAGTGCCTGTCTTTTTCCAAACAATTTCCAATGACGGCTTCTCAGATGGTTCTGTGTAACAAACCATCTGGAGCATCAGGTTATAGTTGCATCAGAGCAAAATGTTGTTCCTAGAGAGAGGCAGTTGTTTGATTATGAATGTCCCAAAATAGCAGCAACTGACCTCTCATGTAAAAAGTTTAAATGAGCCAAAACCAGCTGCAAAACAACTGAGTTAGCCACTCCTAACTCCATATGTTTACAGTTAGCTGAAGTTGCATTAAATGATTAAAGTCCTCCAACAGCTGCCACGTTAGACACTGCCAAGTCATTAAGGCATTTCATTCGTAAACTCAATTAAACCAGAACTGGTGAATCAGCTCGTTCAGTTTGGACATTTACTGTGAGCCAGTTCTCTACCAGATACACACCAGAACAATCAGCAAACTATGGGGAGTGACTGATGATGACATTGCTTGGCAAATCTCAAAACTCCATAATTTGTAGATATCAAGTAAAGCATCATTCTACAATTTCATGGTTTCTTTCACACATCATATTTCTCCAGAAACTGTATTTGCCAGCAATATTTTCCAGTTTACAAATTGGAATCAACAACCAATGAAAGCCAGGCAGTGATGCATTCATCCATTCAGGTGTAAGAAAGGTTCATGTTGATGTCTGAGTGAAGGAGAAAGGTGTCAGCTATCACAGCTGACATGAAAAGGTGTCTGTCTCAAGCAAATCCATCTGTGGCCTTCAGCTGTTGTTGTAAGGTTATGCTTTACATATTCAGTGTTAAAAGAATACATCCGATGCTATTAATATGCCTTTGTACAGAAGCATTGGATATGTAATGTTTGATCAGTTTACTGTTGACAGCCAAACACCTAGTATTGTTTGTTAGGAGTAAAAATCATGCACACGGCAAGCATGTTTTAGAGATAAATAAGCCTAACCCTTTGATTAACTATTAATTCACAGTAATAGCACTTTATCTTTCTATTTACTTTTTTTTAATGAAATGCATTGTTTCACTTGTCACTCACGGTACAATAATCACTGTAATCTTGAATTATTAGCATTGAATCGCAACCCTATCAAACCCCCGCTGGTATATTACAGTCATTTTGTTCTGTGTGACAGTGAAAATGCCCGACTTCACTGCACAAATTTATGCATGAAGCCTCATATTAACAGAGAATAGGACTAACTTTTGTCAGAAGTGAGTCTGTAGAGGCTGTTGAAAGCAGGTAGTCTGGCAGGGGAATTAACACCCAGGCAGACAAAAACAGTAACGTTAAGCTTGGCAAGCAGCGCCCAAAGCTTGAACTTCTGTCCTTCAAGCTCTAACAGGATAACAATTTTGTAGTAATTTGCATACTAGCTGACCTGCATTATGTATGTGTTCACAAATGCAACCTAGTGCATTCACGTGAAAATAGCTGCGTGTGTTTATACATGCACATTTGCACAAGCATACACAAATTGACCCTGCATTTTAATGGAGCATTGACTATGAATCACTCCCTGTCTGCAGTGTCATGTGTAATATGCAGTATGTGAGTTTGTACATCACTTTTCCCACTGTACAGAAATGAAGCCATAAATGTCCTGGATACATTGGCTGCCACAAAAGTATAAAGGTACCGTAAATGCAAACCTGAAAACCAGTTTGCCTTGATTTAACAAAAAGCCTTTATCATCTATTAATTTTGGTCTTTGGAGTTGTGTATGTCACTCTGTTGCAGTCAACTCTTCGTAGCTTCTTTTCCTTTATTCTAATCAGTCAAAGCATCATATTGGATTTTTGACCACTACAGGAACTTCACATACCTGGTATACTTTCAGTGTGTTTGTCAAATAGCTATGGCCACACTAAGGGATTGAACGGACATAAAAGCAAACACAGATAAGTCTCTTCTGTGAAAACTTTACATCTGTTTACAGCCCCCACACTAGCTATGTTAAATTCACAATATTATACTTTGCAGGTCCCATTGATGTTAATACATTTGCAGATGTGATACAGCGCAATATGGAATTATGTCAACAAAAATGAAAAAAAGTTGCTTTTCCATGGCGGGAATATAAAACAGTCTTTTGGATACAATCAGGTGAACTTTGCAACAATGAACTTGAACAGAAACGGTCGTTTTCAGGGGTTTACTGCATATTTGTGGCCACAGGCTATGACTGCAGTTGCCTGGCGACTTTCTGCTCATACCACTCCCCTCATCTCTGACCCAGAAGCCCCAGCAGTCACACAAAAGGATTGGCTGAGATTACTGTGCTCCACTGCATCAAAAACGACCTGCCCAGGGGCAAATTTGATTGGTTAAAACACGGCATCCGTGGCTATTTTCCATGTGGAAAAATGGAAGCCCACAGCAATGCACCGGCGGAGCAGGTTCATAATACATATTTATACCTGCAGTCTGTGGAACATTTATACCTTTACACTTTTCATTTATGTGTTGCTTCTTATCTACTTACCCCTGGCTGTGTTTCTCATTTATGTGGGCAGATTTGCCTTTTGTGTATTTTTTTTTTCTATTATCATATTCATTTTTTTGCTGCTCACCTTGTGGAGAACAGCTCCAGGGAATTAATGATGGAAGCAGGTGGCAAAGAAAAAGAAAGTGACAGCCTTGATAGTAAACTTTTGAAAGACTTCTGTTTGTTGAACTGTTTACAGAGATAGCATTTTACTTGCACTGTAACTTCAGTATCGCATTGCACTGTTAACAAAACTCTTAAACATGAAATATTTAAACATCGCTGGCTATGTGGATGGCATTGAGTGATATTCAGTTGATATTCTTGCTTCATATCAACTTAATTCAAGGTTTCCGCCAGTGTATTCCAAGCCCTCGCTCATTAGCTACTTCCAACATCAGCTCCAGAAAAAAACAATGTTAATTTCAAACTAAGGGTCCTAAGTGTCCCAGTTCAATATTCTGTTAACACACGTTAACCCTCCCATTCTACTAAAGTCAACGACAACTTTAGCTCCCTTCAGGTCAACTGACCTTTAAGATGGACCAACCTTTTTTCTTTTAGTGACAAGCTGCTCCTCCAAGTTTGGCCGGACACCCTCCCCCCCAACAAATAGTCACCTGGCTGCCAGGCCTGACTAACCCTGCTCATTATTATGTTATTTTCACCATGTTGTTTTCTTGAACACATGATTCAGTGTCGATGACAAATACTAGAATCACCTTACCTCTTAACTGTGACATGTAGATTAGTCTGCAACTCAATCATGAGGTAAAGGTGAAGTGAAGCCTCTTCACTGTCATCTACTGCCACAAGATGAATCTAAGGATGACATCCACATTTTCAAGACACGATAAAAGACAAAGCTCATTATGGGCCTTTTTTTAAACCAATTGTAATCATACACTCACTGATAAGATCACTGCAATTACCTGTTGGTACAAGACCTTTAAAACGTTCCCTCTCTGAATGTGATTCCATTGTTAATTGACGAGAGTTGAGGCAGGCACAATTATGAACTGAGCAATTATTGGTCAAATTGGATATACTGTAGAGCAATAATGCATCCTCTCTGTTGCCAAGAGAACCTCGAGGCACAGACGGAGTGATTTGCAGCGCTATAGCTTTTTGACTGACATCAAGTCCTACAATGGCGAACAATGCTGTAATGGCAATGGAAATCTGTGCCGATACAATTGCTTGCTGCCATTATGCACCAGGGCCTCTTTTGCTTTTGTGGAGAAGACACAAAATTGCTATGTTATTATCTAACCGTTCCCCTCCTCCTCTCATCATCTCTTCTTGAATAAAGTTGCCCTGAGAGCGAGATAAGCAGGGAGTGGAGAAATACTGTTTTTTTTTTAAGATAGACAAACCTGTGTTGGTTGTCAGGAGGAGTGATGAGGGAAGTGTGTGCGTGTGTGTGTGCGTGCGTGTGTGTGTTTGTCTTGTCTATCTGTCTGCAGAACAGGGGTGGATAGAGAAATGTATTTGGGCTGGTTCTTGAGCCAGTGATCCAGCGGAGATTGAAGGGATTTCCTGTTCTGTATGTCGCCTACACAGTCAACCCCTCCCACCATCTCTGCTGTCGTTTTACCTTCGCACTTGACCCGCAGCCTATCCAAATCCTCTCCCACTCCTCTTCTCACCATTCGCAGTCTCTCTCCCTCCCACACCATCGCTATTTTCTCCATCCATTACTCCCTCCAATCATCATCCGTCTGCTTTCCTGACTCTTCAACTCTCCTGCTGTTTTTTTTTACTCTTTACTCCCTTGATTTCACTGGTCTGTTTCCTCCTTCCAATCACCCCCTCCCCCTTCTCTTCATCCCTTCGTCTTTTCTTCAGTCCATCCTCTCCCCAAGGGAGAAGTATGGGTCTGATGAACATGGAGAGCCCGGAACAAATCAGTCTATCGATCTGTCGATGTATCCCTCGCTCTGCCCCTCTGATCGTCAGCAGAAAACAAAGTGTTTATTAAGCGAAACCTTCCCAATCTCCTTCTTCCCCCACCCCGCCTCTCTGCCCTCCGCTATCCCCCTCACTTGGTAATGGAGAGCCTGTTTCTGGGACCTGTCCACCCAGCTGAGACTTGTCGTGTCTTCCAATTACATTTCTTTAGCAAAGTCCCACCTGTCAAGGTTCCTAACTTCTGCATTTCTTTACCTTCTTTCTCACCCTGTCCACCACTGCTGCCAATTTAAAGTTGGCCTGTACAATTCCCAAAGAGAGTCCACAGAGCTAGCTGTTATTTATGACGATGCACTGCAGCAAAGTAGAGCCACAAGGAGGGGAGTGACGTGGAGTGGAGTGTTTATCAGTCATCTGCAGTCTATAGGGCTGAAATTGGGCTTGAATTTTGTACGGAACGATTGCATTATGGGTTCTTCTGAAAGGCCTGAATTTGATTGAAATGGAAAGCAGTGCCTTCTTGCTCTGAAAATACATCACTGCTGATTAGATTATGAAGAACTGCAGGGGTGGAAGGGAGGGTGTTCGGAGCGGTGGCAGATATGAGGGTAAAATGCAAGCAAAATGCACTGTGCTAACAGTCAAGTGGGAAGAGAAAGGAAGAGGGAGGAATAAATAATGGTGGTGGCATCAGAGAAACAGACAGACTGCAAACAAAAGAAATTCCTGGATCTCTTGATCTTTCCCTCTCTGGTTGAAGTAACCTCATATCGATACGGTATTAGCTGGAGTCAGAGGTTCTGCAGCAGAGCTTTGACAGACAGACAGAATAGATCCATGCCATTCCCAGCCGCGGGGCTCCCAAGCCTCGCATAATCAATCAGCCATTAATGGAGTAAGTGGCTGTGGAAGGATATTAAATGTTAATTGCTGTAAGGTATTGATAACATCCATTGATCTCCTAGATAATTGCAATCAGTGAAAACAAAGATACATTATATGAGACTAAGCCCCTTTTACCAGAAGCCAGGGCTAAACAATGATGAATGGACGCATGGATGAGATGTGCTTTTGTTGTGTACATCTCCTGGTGGTGCCTCCTCAAGGGAATATTTTATAGTGACGGCAACCCAGTGGCATTCACCTGCAAGGATGAGCTGTCTAGTGTTATCTTTTAAATTTAGTTCAACAAGCTTTTTATTAATTTTTCCCATCAAGTAGGTTCCTTTAATTAGTTTCCTCCTGATTGAATCCAGGTTGACAAGGGCAACATTTTCATTATTGTCATTTCCTTTTGTAGCAGGGAAGAAAGAGAATATTTTTAATTGCATTCAGGGTCAAGTCTTCCATGCAACGTCCCAGTCTTCATATAGGTGCAAAACAGAATGCAATCTGAAAAGGATGCATATGCAGTTAATAAACCCCTCAGCAAATTCAAATGTGCAGATCGTATTTGTCATTTATAGCAGAGCAAACAACAAATTCCCATGAGTGTCTGAATCTCCAAAAAGACCGAAAAAATATGGTTCCCTGTTTCAAACAGCTGCACAGAAGATGATAAAAGCTACATAGATTAATGAATGTAACTGAGCTTTAGAATTAGAGCCCAACTGATATGGGATTTTTGGGGCGGATCCTGATTTTAAGAGGAAAAGTTTCCAAATTTTTGAGCCAGAATAAAATTATCCCTTTTTAATGTGGATGGTGCACAGATATGAGTACACAGAAGTACTCTAAGAGCTGCTATCGTGATAAAATTACTTTTTAACGATATTAATGATATATCTTTACATTACACATTAAATATATGAGGTATTGTGTTTTAATCAATTATGTAAATGGAAACATAAGCATCAGTATGTATGTAACATTGAAATGTAAAAAAAGATAGTCTGCAACATTTCTAAATCACCCCAGGCATCATTCTGCATTATATGCTCTGTGAAAAAAATGGCTTTATCAGTGATGGACAGCCTGATAAATGGTCCAGGCTCTATTGAGAATTGAATAAACCCCGCAGATGTTTATTATGGGAAAACACATTTCATACAATCTTCATAACCTGACTGTAAATCTTTTGTGTCTCACTCTCTCTTTCTTTTTCTTTAATCTCATCTTCCTGCTCATCACCTCTCCTCCGCTCTCTGTTCTCAGAAGCTGTCGGCAGTGTGTTTGCTGGAAAAGGTTGATGTCCACAAATGACTTGTTGGGAATAAAAGCAGACAGCAGCATCAGTCAGTTCATTATAGATTAACCCCTCAGTGGAGTGTGAGGTCGATCAGAGAGCAAAACAACAATCCACAACCTCCAGTCAGAGGGGAAGAGTCCAGACTTGATGTAGTTACTGTGTGTGTTCATGTGTGCATGTAGCTTATATGTTGATGCTTTCACATGAGGAAAGTGTGTGTGTGATGAGGTAGAGACAGGGAGGGTTGCGGCTACTCCCAGGCCACCTGAGAGGAATTGGCAGGCCCTGGCGAGGCGTCGTGTAGATGCCTGTTGAATAATGCATGGCCTCAGAGCAGTTGGGCTCTCTAATACCACATGACTCTGAGACACCCCTCTGAAGATCAATAACACTTAGAAGCTGCTTTATAATGAAGGAGACACTAAAATTCCATCATCAGGCAATTAGTTGAACTCTGCCTCCCATTCCTCACCCCTCCTCTCCCATCTCTCTATGGCCACGGCACAACAGCCGGCACATCATTTGTTAAGAGTGAGTAATGTGGAGACAGGTTCGTCTTTGATGGAGTGTTTATCTGGGTTTGATGAGGAAATTTGTCATAGCAGTTTGCTGTTTTTTGAACGCCAGAATTCGAGAGTGTTAAGAGAGTCTGATTCCTCTCTGGAGGTTTTTGTTTTTTCGCTCCGTCTTTATGTGAGTGGGAGAGCGAGAGGGTGAGAAAAAGAGAGAGTGCCCACTCCCTGATGTACTGCTCTCTTCCTTGACATTTCCTTTCCTCTTTTCCTTGCTGCTCTAAGGCCTCGGGCACATGTATTACCACTTACCTCTAAACTCTGGCTACATATCAAAAACATAACACTTACACTGAATGGAAGTCCTTATAAGCGTCTACAATGTTATGAGTATAGCCTGGCCTATAAGTCATTTCTGAGAGCGAGTCCAGCGGTTAGAAGCAAGGATGGGAAGTATGTACTGGTCATTCACACACTTGCACACACTCCATTATGTGTATAATGCCCACTCTTCTAGCAGCCATGCTATGCAGTCTGTGCGGATGCATAATGACTGAATGAGCTCTGCAGACAGAAGCGCTCTCCGCTCTACTCCACCGGGAGGTCAAGGGTCAGTAAGCGATAATGCAGTGTAAATGTACTGGCATGGGATTTGGAGTTCATTAGAGGTCCATTATAGTCTTTGAGTGACATCACTCTCTCTGGGAGCAGGAAGAACGAAAGGGATGCGTGCGCTTCATCACAAATGCCCTGTGGTGTCTTTGGTATAGTGTTTTGTGATGGATGATCCAGGGTCAAGGGTATGTTGTAAAAAAACATGACATTTGAGTCTAATATTTGGAGTGCGCAGCTTTGAATACATCCGTTAAAGCAGTGAATCTATCTTGAGTTCTGAATGGTTTATATCTGTGCATAATCACAAAGCAAGTGAAACTTTAGGGCCAATCCTTTATACTGCAGGGCCAGCACTTCTCTTGCTAAGACTTGGGAGAGGCTATAAACCCCTTCTTTGCCCCCACCACAACCTCCTCAACCCCATTATCATTCATATTCACAATCAGCGTCCGTAAAACCCACTGCTGTCGTCTGCAAGTAACCAAATTTATTAGGCAAGAGCAGGGAGGGGAGATTACGAGTGTGGAGGGTGTACCTGCTTAATTTGAACCAGGGCCAACATCTCATTATTCATCGTCTTCACTGTTTATTGGCGAGAGGTAGGGGAAGAGGTGGAGAGGGAGCAGCCAGGAAGTCATGGAGTCATCCAGGGCTACGTGGTTCTACAGTGGGATCTCTTCTCTTCGCTGTCTGGGTCCTGGAAGGTCAAGCTGAGCTTCGGCCCCCTCTGTCAGTCTGCAATAATAGAATAATGGCATAATTAACTGGCAAGAAGATTTTGCCCTGGGGACGCGCTCTGCCACTCCATTAGAAGAATCTGGAGCCGTGGTCCTGGCTGTAATTAGGTCTCCACGGGTTCTAATTGTCCTGCAGTTTTACAGTTTAAATGGTAGCAGAATGGCAGGATGGGATCTGCAGCGAGGACAGCTGAACAACTTTCACACACAGAGACACACTGAAGGTGTTCATTTTTGTGCCGCTGATCCAATTAAGGCTGTTATGGTTAAGAAGTAGATTGAGCCAAATTTAGAAATCTGATGGATGTGACCTTGAAGCCAAATATTATTAACATTATGTTTCCCAGGAGTATTGTTGAAATCACTAGCCAGTTGATCAAATTAGTAAATGGACAGATTTAGATACGATTGTTTGCCTTCGAGTTTTAACGTCATTGTAATTTAAAAGCCCCCCTCCACTCAGATAATACCTAAAATATCTATGTCAAAATTTTTTACCATGATTAAAATGTTCAGATCCTTTTGATGTCTACTTACACAAACATAAACATTTTATTTTTATTATTTCTTTCAAGTTTAAAAGACTAATTTCTGATCCCAAGGGAAATGTGAAAAAAGTAAATTGTGGTTTGAACTATTTTTATTTATTTATTTTTGCTTTTTTGTGGCAAGACAGTGCTTTATGCATATTACCATAGCACAGTTTACTTTAAAATGTGTGGAGGACTTTAATATTTTAGCTTTTTGTATTGTTTATCTGATAAAACAGGTTATTTACGATGTCACCTTGGACCAGGTGTTGTTCACTATTTCCTGCATAAAATAGATGAACAGAAAAATAAAGCTCCTCTTATTCCGTTAAATAAACCTGCTGTGTGTATGTGCAAGCCTGATAGATTACTTTGTACAGTAAGAGCCAGCGAACACTGTATTTCTACTGTTTACCTTGTCATTGTCGGGATGAAAGATAAAACGATTGCAGCTGTGATATCTTCCCAAAGTTGTACAATGATGATAGTATTATAAACCCCTGTGCAGTGTTTGGATGTCTGCTAAAAATGGAAACTCAAATGCGTCCCAACCAACACAGATGGATATTGTGAATGTTTTGTTGATACATGTATACACTCCACATGCTATGCTCAAACATGTGTGAGTGAACCTCTGAGTGCCTGAGCAGAACAGATGTAGCCTGTTACCTCTCCCTCATACTCCACCACATGTGGACACCTTATCTGGTTTCAGCAGCGTCATGCTCTTAACACAACAGAAGAATATTTGCCTATAATAGCCTATTGACTCTCCGATTCTTTAACAATGCCCGATCCAGCTAGCCATAGCTCTTCCACCCCACACACAGCTCTAACTGATCTCCCATTGAAAGAGATAGCAGTACATATTGGTTTTTCATACAGCCGCTTTTACTGTGCTCTACTGGATACAGAGAAGTGCTCCGCTTCGTTCCTGCTTCTGATTTATTTGAATTTTCATCACCTCAATTGATCGAGACCCTTTACTCAAGGGACAAAGATACAGACTAAATGACTATTGACTGGCAAATGTTTGAAAAATGCATTTGTCAGACCACCAGTGCTATTGATGAGGGTGTATTAAAAATGTATCTGAAGAATCAATGAAGAGGAAGGAGAAAGTCCATAGCAGTAGACTACCAGCGAGTGTTTTCCTCTCTTATTTGTACTCTCTCTCCGTAGCTCTGACTATATTCCTCTTTTTCTTTCTGTCTTTCTTTTGTCTCCTAGTGCTTATGTGCTAACCACTGCTGGCGCATTGCAGTAAACTAGGGGAGGTAGAGAAGTAGGGTGTGTGTTGTGTGTGTATGTGTGTGTGTGTGAGTAGTTGCAGCAGAGGCATCGACAAGCATCCGTGGGTTTACTGTCTCCATAAATCGCACTTAGCCACGGCACACGTGCACACATGCACACGCTCCACATCCAGAGATACTGACCTTTTCTTACAAGTTCTTCTTTTTTTATCTCAGTACAAAACAGTGAAGATGAATCACATTGGAATGTAAATGTCACACTCACTCCTTTGGCTTCGTAATGAAGTTTGGGATACCAAAACATTAACAGGGTGGTTGAAATGAAACACTGAGGATATGTGTTATATAAGCTTGTCATGACTCCACAATTTGAAACTTTGATACAATACAATCATTAAAGAAACAATACTGTAACTTATTTCCCATACTACAGCAAGTCCTAGATATACAAAGTAGAATATTTTTCTTTATATACTTTAAATTGACTCCCTTCACACTGATCCAGAAAAAGTCACTGAACTTTTACCAACACACATCTGATTTCCTCCCTGTTGTTTCAACTGTGCAGCCTGGAAACCAGTCAAATCCTCTGAGCTCATGTTATATTTGCTCTCTCATTGAGACAGATTTCCAGCAGGCCTGGCCCTCACCAGGCCATTCATAACCATTTGTCTCATAAGGCAGATTTGATACAATGACTTGCATCCAGAGCAAGTCTGGACCTTGTCAAATTAGGCAGCACTCAATTATTGTTTTTCCTTCTTTTTGTGTGTGTGTGTGTGTGTGTGTGTGTAATGTTATGGTACT
Organism: Serranus cabrilla; assembly: GCA_903364295.1. Taxonomy (NCBI): domain Eukaryota; kingdom Metazoa; phylum Chordata; class Actinopteri; order Perciformes; family Serranidae; genus Serranus; species Serranus cabrilla. Next base: position 46,817 of record CAFUXE010000553.1, on the reverse strand, counting down.
AACTGTAATTTGAGAAAGTTTGTGAACAGGCCACCCTGTTTCTCTTGCTTGAAAATAGGCTCTATAAGCACTGTGTCGATGTCACATGCTTAGATGCTCTGATTGGCTGTAGGTGTGTTCAGAGGCATTTTAGTCAGCTGGAAATCAACAAAGAACTGAGAAGTTCCAGACTAATTTTCAAATCTGTATTAGTTTGGAAGTTCTCAGTTCTGTTTTGTGATGCCAGGCTATTATCTGTGTAGCCCTGTGTCAAAATTCTTACTTTAGATCTTTTTCTACCTTTGAATGTGGATATTGTATAATTTCACACAGGTGCTACTGAAAATGTCCAGTTTGGCCAGTTTGTGGTATTCTGCTGCAGCCTGAACTCGTGGCGTCAGTTAGGAATCCTTTTCCTTTTAGTTTTATTACAGGTAGCCCAAATCTGTATGATATCAGAATTGAGATCTTAATATATTTGCATTTCTATTTTAAAAGGATTTGGAAGATTATTCCTCCTCACATCATTTTTTTCCCTATTACTTCCTTTTGCATAATATTCATTTTTTTAATATTTGAATTTGCAAGTCTTGTTTGAATTGTGGACCAATCAGAGTTGCAGTCATCCGTACAGAAATGTTAGCTGTCTGGGAGCTAGCTGTACAGTTTGATGGTTGTGTTTGCTGTAGGATTTTAACATCCTCATTTCATGACTGGCTGGACTTTATAGAGGAGATGATGAAAGGTGCAACAGTCCACACCATCTCGTATATCATGTCCTCTTCACACACACTCTCTGTCTATATCCCTGTCTCTCTGTCTCTATTTTATCCCCTCAACCCCATAATCTGGCATACCTTCCAACTAATGCTCTGTCAAGATCATTAGTGAGTGATGGACAGCTATTGATGTGTGTCATCATTCACTAGTAGAATGTGTGTATGTTTATGGACTGAAGCGAGTCCCAGTCAAATTGGAGCAGCTCTGTAAAGGTGCAGCGTGACCTTTGACGTTTGAAAGCAGAAAACACAGGAGGCTGCAATGATGATGGACCTAGATGAGAGGAAATGACTTTGGGATGGGTTTGATTTTGTTTGGCCTTTATTGCCATGGAGGAAAATGATGGAAAAGAAATGCTTTAGGGAATATGTTTGTAGTGCTTTGAAGTAATATTGATAGTGTTGTTTACGAGCAAAAAGCCCGGGAGATGAAACAACCAACCATAACGACCAACTATGATACCAGGACTGAAGAAAGACCAATTTATGTTCAGTGTTTTTAATGGGATGTGCCTGTTCAATTATTTTGTTATTCAAAAACTCTTGTATCTGAAGCACTTTGATATTGAATACATGCTTGTTGAGTGTAGGTGCAACAAAAAGTCATGCTTGGTTTTGGTGGTATTACAGTTGTGCAGTTGTTCCTCTTTTCATTTCGACTCAAGATCACTAACAGCAGTCTGATCGGCAGAGGCTGTGGTGCGGCTCGGCATCTAATTGAGCTTTGAAACAACTGACCTTTGACCTTCATACTTTCCGTATGCAATACAGTTAAAGTTAAAGTTAAAAAGTGTAAATATTTTATTTTGAAAGTCTGTGCAATAATGAGAATCGTCTGATTTCAGGTGTACTGTGCTTATTCCCACCTTTTAAGAGCTCATTTCATACTTAGAACATGACTTTGACCCTGATAAAACCTGTCTTAGTTGCGATGCTTTGGTCCTTTTTGCTATTTAAAATAAAGGTGTTTTTATATTCCCACACCTAGAGTGTGCCTTGGATATTTTTTTAAAAGAGACTTGCACTTTTATATTTTTAAGACAGTATTCCACCCATGCAACGAGGCCTTCACAACATGCAATAAGTTCCAAAAGCACTTGGGAGCTTAGGTTTGCCGTATGGGCCGCTGTCATAATTCTTTGTCTGACTAGGGAATAATAGTGAAGGGTTTCAAGTGTAAAATCCAGGTAAAGGGGACTTCTGAGAGTTAATTAGAGGACAAAGAGAGGACTTGAACCTGATCCTGCTTATCTCAGGGGTGGGTAGGTGAGTGATTAGAGGTTGTAAGGTCAAGATGCATCACTTCCTTGCAGAGGAGGGATTGTGTGAGTTTGCATGTGCAGTGAGACCTGCGTATGTGCGTGTAACTGTTTGTGACACCCAGTCAGCAAACAAAACTTGTCTCAGTGATGAATGGCATTGTAAACATTGAGCCAGGCCAAAACAGCCCCCTGGAGACCATCCATGTTTGTGTGAGATCAGCAGAAAAAGCTCTTATCAGGCCTATTACGGTCCTTCCCCTCAGCGCGGGATGGTATGTGCTTTGCATCCTAATGTCCTAATCTATTCTTCATTAAAGCTTAACGCAGCAGTTAACGCGCCCTCTGATAGCATCACACTGTGCCCTCGCAGCAGCATAGACGAGGCCTGCGCGCCACTGATAAAGTTTCAAAATGCAATAGAGATGGCTAAAATACGGCTCAGAGAACGCCACCTCGGGATGCCGACAGAGGCGGCTGCCACAGCCTCGGTAGATACCCGATCTCATTAAGAACACTGAAGTGTTAATTTTAAGGGAGAGCTCTCCATATTTCACTTGCCTCCATAATTCAGAGAGGATGCTGACGTTAGGAGGGCCCTGTCATGAGGTGCCATGTGTTCCCTGGTGGATGGTGCCATCTGGCCTGGTTTACAGCGGGCTGCTAAGGCCATCGCGAGGCCTCAAGCAGCTGATGTTTAACTGGCACCGACTTGAACCCTAAACCAGGCGGAGTGTGTGTGGGCAGGAGCACTCCCACACCTACAGTCTGTTAAGTTGTACTGCCTCACTATGACAGATGTGGCAGTGTGAGTGCCAGCATTCGCTAGAAAATACAAGACGACAAGGGACATATTCATGAACAGCATGCCAACACCAAGTCTCAAGTCTGCAGTAAAAATAGATAAATAAAAAGAGAACATTTAATTGGAAATGTTCATCAATCTGTTACCCATCTCGAGTGAAAAATCCTTTGAAAAAAAAAATGGGAACACAAAGAATGTAACGATGTAAATCTCAGAAAGAATGAATAATGGATTATGGAGTGGAAGAAAAAGATAATGGGGGGAAAATGAAGAGGAAAAAGGGGACAGATGATTGACAATGACAAGTAAGATAATGGAGAGAGAAAGTGATCAAAATTCACCGGGCTCTCCTCTGCATTCAGGAAACAAGCGCATTATGCACAAATCCATGAAGGCTGTGCTGCTGATAGCCTACAGGCCTCGCAGTATTTCTATCTGCACAATAACACCTCAAGGAGCTTGATGGCCATTTTTAGTTGGAGCTGGGGATGAGTTTTTCATCTGTTATTATTTTTTCATTCCGTATGCACCCTCTGTTGCTTACTTCATTTGCAAATTCATCCAACTTTCCAAAATATGCTGCTGTCAGGACAAATACTTGACTCAAGTAAGCCTGATCCCTCTCTCACTGCCTCTCTGTAAATGAGCTGCCTCTTTTTCTGCTCTTTGTTCCTCAAAACATTCAGAGTGGAGACTCAGTGTGTTATTGATGCCACCCCGAGATAATAAGCACGACTGAGCATTAAACTCAAGTGCTGTCTCACTCTCTTCCAGTCTTAATCAGAAAATAACATTAATACATAAAGTAAATGAAACAGTTGCAGCTACATGAAACCAACAAACCCATACATCCTCTTTGTGCATGTTCTTCTTCTTCTGAGGTCAGACATCAGGGTCAGAACAGCAGCACTGGAGCTGTTTGGGATTCACCAGCTCGTTCTTCTTCTCACGTGGTGAGAATCAAAATGAAAATTCATATTCATATCACTTGTGAGCTGGGCATATGATGTCCTCTCATATCCACCGCAGGCCGTTTAATTGAACCAAATCAAAGTTGTACCGCAGGAGACTTTGTGATATCGGCAAATATGGTATTGTCAAATTAATCAAATTACTTTGATTCTGTATTTGCTTTTTACATATTTCTACAGAAACATAACTTTTTAGGACACATGGTTGTGTCAGAAGTGTCCATACCAAACAATAGAATTTTTGAAAGTAATTATTATTAATACAAATTCTTATTATATATTACTATTTCCCAAGTCCACCTTTTAATTTAGCCCAATGAGGCAGATTGGACATTTTTCACAAATATTATTGTTTAAGAAAGGTAATGTGTTTAATTGTCAAAATGATTGTATAAATGACATTAGCTCTAAGTGCTTGTTTTGTTGAAACATATCCATCTACTTTTTGGTCTTTATTTTCAACCTGGCTTGTTATGGATAATTCTGATTTTGTGTTTTGTTTAAAACACTTTTTATGATTTGAATACCAAATGAAACATTGTTTGTTTGAACCAGAGGCTGAATAATCTCAGTCTTTTCCTGTTTATCACTGATTACTTACAGTAGAATGGTTTGGATTTAAGTGCCTTGCTCAAGTGCGCCTCCATAGAAGTTGACAAGAGTGTTAATTATTCTCACTCTGTGATCAGATGTGCTCCATATCAAACTCTTTCAACTTTATCAGCTGGGGGGAAAAATCCATCACGGTGTCATGTTCCTATTCAGCCTCAGCATCATTGATTAATGTAACCAGAGATGCAGCATCTCACCCCTAAATGAGTTTGAGATTGGCACTCCAGTTTATTAGACTCAATGTGGCAAACTGTGTGGACTGGAGGAGTGTAATTAAAGCTCCCACCCTGGCAGCCATCATAATGTAAGCAATCACCCTGTTGTTGTGCTGAACAGGGCACTATATCACACGTTCATGTATGTGCACACTCAGGAACACTTTGTTTTCTGCTGCTGTTAATTGGGCTTTATCAGCCCATGTAATTTAGTCTGTTGTATAGTGACACTGCAACCTCAGACTCTATGATGCAGACAGATTTAGTCCTTTGTTTTGAGACGAGAAAAAGAAGAACAAGGGTGGTTAAAGATCTCTTGGTGGTGATTTTATTTTGTTTGCTTGACATTTTGAACTAAATCTTGCACTTTGGACCAAACCTTCCTTCCTCTTTTGCTGTTCCCCGTTCCCTCTCAGTTTTCTTACTTCAATGACTAAAGATATATATTAATGAATAAATACACCGTCAGCTGTAATCCTTAATTGACCCGGTCTACCTCTCTAGTGCATATTAAAAACGAAAAGAATTGAAGAATTACTGCCAGGCCATGTCCATGAAGTTGTCTGCTCTTTTCATTCAGGATTAATGAACTTATTTAAACCACTGACTTTGACCTTTGGCCCCCATTTGTAATCAGTTTATTCTCAAGACCAAGTACAATTGAAGAATACTAAATATGATAAGACACTTAAATAAGTAGGCAAAGTGAGTCATTTTAGCTCTACACCAAAACAATTAATTTACTTTTGTTTTTGCTTTGTTAGCAGTAATTGTCCCATGCTGATGTATTGTGTTTTGACACACAACACCTGTTGCAGTCTGGTTAATCATCATCACTTTGTGCGCTGCGTCCCTGGCCCCATTCCAGCACCTCATACCTAATATAACAGTCAGTGTTTGCATAAGGTATAATGACTGAACACTGAGCTTGATTGAACTGAATAGAGTCAACAATTTAGTAGCATAGCACCTCTCACAAAACTCCTTATCTCTGAATGAATGAGCTCCGAACTACCATTTTATGTTCAATTACCTCATTCCTAAGTGGCTGTTATGACATGCTGTTGAGCACCTGTGGATTTTCTACCTCTGAGCTTTAAACTGTTGAGCCTTGACTTTAAATCAGACTTCTATAAATGTTAGCAATTGGATCAGCGATTAATAAGAAGACCTGCTGTGATGGGTGAACTTCTGAAAGGTTTCTGACACAATGTTTGGCCCTGAAAAAGTCCCCAGCCTACTTTTATTTTTATTCGTATAGTATATGCTTCTAAAAAACATAATAATTTCACATGAGATGGCTTCCCAGGAAATGCTGGATGTATTTGTGGTGATGGAGAGAAACAGATTCACAATAATACAGCACTTAGGTGTGATACCTTTAGAAGGGGGTACGTATAATAATATCTCAAGGCTCAGTGTGCTTGAAAGTTGATTTCACAGTTGTTAAATTGCGTCACAGCACTCCAAGCTGAGAATATCTCGAGGCAGTGGAGGCAATGTACTTATCCCACCGCTTGAAAAAACATCCCATCTTCCAATTTTGAACCGCTTCAATCTTTCCAACTTTGTGAAGAACTTGGCCGTCTCACTCTTGTTTTGTCTCGGAGACGTGATAAATTACTGGTGGTCTGTCTTTAGATTTATGGCCCGCTGTCTCGCTGTGCGGCATTATGAAGTCGGAACGAGTGACACAATCTAATATTCTATACTTAAATGATGAATAATGTCTCACACCACCCACACGCAGCCCATAGGTATCAAAGCAGTAGAATATTAAGCATGCCCAAACTCAATTTGAAACCCACCGGTGGGAAAATGGCATTTCTAATGGAGGTTTGAGGTTGAGAGGGGGCCGATCTGAGCTATTTTTCTGTGGCACTGCTGGCGCTATCAATTTGAGGTGGTGATTTGGATGGCAATGGGCTGGCCTCGACAGGTAATCTGGTACAGCCATTAGTGCCTGTTAAGTGGTTGGGTCTCAGTGTCACACCTTGTCCGTCAGTCTCTATTTGGCTGAACATGGACTTTCCATTTCAGAGGGTGCTCCCTCGTGAGTCCAAAAGACCTCTTTCCCCTCAGATCCTTTCCTCAGAGCAGGTAACCACACGGTGATAGTCTGGCGGAGGTGCTGACACTCCAAATCGACAACAGAAGACTAATGCAGTGTAAATGGATGAACTGACCTGCCACATCAACCGCCACCAACCCCCAGCCCTCTGTTAAGCCATCCCCTCTTCAATCCCTCGGTCCAACCACTCAACCCCTCTGATAAGGGGCCGTGACCCTGGAGGGGCCCCTGATTGCAAAAGGTAATTAATGCCAACAGAGACACGTTCATAAAAGAGGGAGGAATAATAAAAGACTTTAATATCGTCATCAGATAGGAGAAGATGAGTGTCCCTGCTAGGATAAGGGATGATACACTAACACACAAAGACAACTCCTTGTAAATTAAAGATAAATGGCTTGTGATCATTTTATAATTGATTTGAACAAGTTGTGCATCCTCCATAGCTTTGCACCATTAAGAAAAAGTATTTTCATGCCCCTTAGATTTTTAACAATAGCTTTGAAGCTTTACAATAAAGTGTGTTGCAAAGGTACAGTAATCCCTCATTATAAAATAGAAGCTGGCAGTGGCAAAGTTGCATCAGAGGGACATTCACAGGCTTTAAACTGTAGATTTTAAAAGTAGTCCTTGATGTATTCATGTAACGTTTGTCTATGAATGTCAGAAAATAGTAAAGCCCAACTATAACAATTTAAAGAGATACAATTCAGTGATTTGGATTGATGGATGCTGATAAGTTTTCCGCTGGTTGATTAATTGATTCAATGACCAATAGTTTTAAGACATTTTCCAGTTTAAATGGTTTCATTATTTATCTCAATTTCAGTTTTTCTTTCCATGCTAAAGCAGTTAATCACAGTCATGTACAGTTACACTTTTTTTTTTTTAACTTAATTTCCCCACTGCAGGAAAGTCTTATCATCTTATCTCTCTCAGTGGTTTTTCTAATCATTCACAACCCTGGAAGAAAGGTAACTGTGACAGCTGTAGAATACACTGAATTAATTTGTTTTTACTTTCTATACTGTAATGTAATTATGCTCTGAAGCGTTATTCATTTTTTTAAATGTAAATATCAAATACCTCTACAAGTGAAAATCAAAGCACGGGGACACATTGATGTTTGGGAATGGCAGGAAAAAACAAAATCATCCATTCTGCTGGAAGTGACCTATAAAGGTCAAACTATGGGAGGGAAAAAAATCCAATCCTAATGAAGCCCATTGACTTTGTGCTGCTTTTTACTTTCACTGGAAAGCTTCATATTAATGCTGCAAGCACCACAATAAATCAGCAGCAAGAGTTTATTAATTTCATGTTAAAGCTGAACAACCGGGAAAATCCAACCAGTGTGTGGATGGTTGTCAAGTTGGTTGGCTCGGAAAAGTTGGCTGCGTCTGAAAGTTTTTCTGTCACTGGCCGTCAAACAGAGCCTCCAGATTTGTGAAGTTCTGCTTCTCTGCGTGATATCATCTTTATTAACAACAGTTTTCATTTAAAAAAGCATTTGAAGCTTACTGGATTTAAAGATAACAGAAATAAAGATCCTGGAAAACATATTTCAAGAACAGTGGGATCATTTGTAAAGGTTTATTGTATAATTATAGTTTTGTTGTTTTTTTAAAAGTTTTTCCTTCTGTTTGTCTAACCCCCAGTGAAATATAAATACTTATTCATATAAATTTTAGATATTTGTTCCATAACGGTGCACATTTTAAGCTGAATGCTTCATGTTAGTGTAGGGACTCAGATCCATTTCAAGTATCTTTGGAGGGTCTGATATACTTGGTCTAGATAGATCCATGTTCTAGTTACCACTTACTCACTTGCAGGCTTCATGTGTGTTGATGAATGAGATAAAAGGCTGGGATGTATCTTCTTGTCAGACTCCGACCATGAAGTTAAATGAAAGACAACTGTTAAAAGGTGCTTTGTTCTTGGAGAATAAGGGAAGTGATGGCAATCACACCCTTGACGAAACAATTATCCCTCCTCTCAGTCTGCTGCCACAGCTGACACTCTGAGGCCAATATGGGAGCCTGCGCCCCACTGTTCAACTGTCTCACCACCTCCATTTTTTTCTCCTGTCCTCGCCCCCTTCTCATTTTTGCTCTCTTTTCCACCTAGCCATCTCTGTAATTAGTGCTTCTGTCATTTGCTCTGACATGGGTGTGCACATGTTAGTCTGTGTGTGTGTGTGTGTGTCTGTGTGTGAAAGAGAGTGTGATGGGGGATAAAGCGGAGTAGCAATAGGTCGACTTCCAGAGCGATCGATTCTCAATTGCCGTAGAAGCGCTTTCCTCCTGTTTTTTTGCCAATTCAACACATGATTAAAGCCGGCGGGGCAATTACCATTCATCTGGAAGGAGACAGGAAGAACAGGCCCTCAAAGAAATGTGAGAATCAATCCATTATGACCAGCTCTCCTCCTCCTCCTCCTCCTCTCCCTCTCTTTCTCTCTGTCTCCCTCTTAGCTATGTGGCTAATCTTCCTTCCCTCCCTTTCTCCTGCTTCTTCTTCTTCTTCTCATTCTCTTCTTCTGTCTCCACCCATATTCATCACCTCCTCACTGGTCTGTTTCTTCCCTCATCTTCGTCTAATTCATGTCTCTCTGCCCCTCTTTCCATCACTATCCTTCCTCATTTCCCTGCCTGTGTTCTTTGTATCCTTGGTCACCATCATTACTTCCTTTGGTTTCATTCATGTTTTCTTCAGGTTTTACACACACGACAGTATCAGAACCTCTTTCTCTCTCTGATTACTACTTTATCCACCAAAAAAAGATGATATGACATCTCTGTAAAGGGAGAGTTTCATCTAAATTATTCCCTTTTAAACCTTTTCAGAAGAAACGATCCTAAAAGTGTGTGATCATGTGTGATTTTTCAGGCTGTTCTCATTCACTGTTTGTACTTATACCTACAAAAAGTGATGCACTATAATTTGTACATAACCCACATAATTATCAGTCAGCACACATGAAAAGGGTATTTTTGTGGGGTTGTGATGTTTGGAAATAATTTTTCCACAGATTTATAGACGACTCTATCCCATATGGGAGTACTTTACATCCAAAACTCTTCCATTGTAGATGTTTAGTCTCATTAAAGCTCTTTGCTCTTGAGCCCTATTAATATGGGGTTATTTTTTTAGGCAGATGCCAATTCTGATTTTAGAGGGAGAAAATTAATTGATAACCAGTTATGGTGATATAGTAATATTTTGAGCTGGAATGAAAATAGACCTTTTTTATTTGGATCTTGCACCAATTTCTCAACGCTCTGCAAATGTTAATTTCTCAAACATGAAACTATTAAATAATATTTAACATTTTTATAATTTATTATACACTATACAAACAATGTATTAGTGTCAATTCTAAAAATGAAAACTGAGAAAATAAAGAATAAATAGGAATAAAATAAATAGTTAAATAAACATCATTACTGTTCAGTTTCAGTGAATTGCTGAGTATTTTTAAAAAAGGAAAATAAAAATGAATAGCCAACACCATTTCTCAATCACCACAAGCAGCATTTTCTGCATTATTTATTTTGTAAAAAAGTTTTCATAGCGGCACAGCATACACACCGATACTGATACCAATATCAGCCAGTAATATCTGTCAGCCAGTATATCTGTTGGGCTCTATACTTTGCTCCAATAGAGGAAAAGAGCAGGGTGTGATATGTGAAATGAGGATGTGTACACTCTTGTGTAATTGTCTTTTTAAGTGGGACTGTCCCAGGGTTGGCTCATTTAAAGAGAGAGCTCGGGTCTCAGGTCATTAAACCAGGCAAATAATGTGGATGAATTCATTAAGCTCTGATGATTGTTGACAGCACGTGTGGGTTGAGAATAGACAGAGATAAGGAAAGGTCTTGGTAATTGGAGTTCTTTAGACACTAAGGCCTCACCTATAGCTGGAGGGAAATAGGTTATAAATTATCTACAGCTGACACACACATGCAAATGCTACTTCACACGGACCCAGAACACTGACACACAAATTAAAAAAAGCCTATTGTAAACACACGCGCACAAATATCAATTGAGCTTGAGAAAATTATACGTTACGAGTGCGACAGCCCCAAAAATCAGCTCATTTATGATAATATGAAAAATCCAATTTGCTGCCGTTCCTCATGAGAAGTGATAAGCAGCGTGTGTGTGTGTGTGTGTGAGCGTGTGTGCGCACATCTCCACTTTTGATGGAAAAGTGACAGCTGGCCACAATCCAAGGCCTAAGAACTTGGCTCTTTACTCCAAAATCACACAGCCAAGTCCGTGTTCATCAAAAGTGAGAGGTGTAGACTCTCTTCCCCGACGCAGCAGGAAAGCGTGACTGATTGAAGTTGATTTCTCCTCGCAGTGCTTTGCATTGCAGCAAAATGGCGAAACACGCAAAGACGGTCGAGTAGGCAGACGTGGTCGGGCTGATAAGTAGCAACTCAGCCCCCACCCTCCACCCCTGGAAGAGGTCAGGTCCACAAAGACTGGAGAATTGTGATTATACTCGTGTGGAGGCAAGTGAGTGGTCAAGTGTGCTGCATGCGTGTGTGTGTGTGTGTAGAATTGGTGCAAACATAGACATCAGATCCTGGCCTCTCATCAGGTTGAGTTGATGATATTTTGAGATAATGATCCCTGCTGGAGACTCGTGCACCCACACACACCACCGCTGTGACACATTACTCAATCTTGATAAGTTGATTAAGCCTTAATTACAAAGTCAGCCAACTACCGTAACCATAAACGTTAAACCAAATATAACATTTTCATTATTTCAGCACCATATCAATCGAAGACACAATTAGGGTTGAAGGTTGTCCTGTAGCTTTTAAATGACTTTTTTTCTGGGATTGTATCATTAATGTCCTCTTGATTCTCACCATGACTTCATTTTGATTTCTGATGATTATTCAGACAGTTGTGTGTATACTCTATAGAGAATAGTCTAGTTCTAATGTGTTTGAGTTGTCCTGTTGGGAAGCCTTTGAGCTTGTCAAAGGTTATTACTGTTTGCAGAGATTTATAAGAGGAATCTGTCGCTTTAAGCCTTTTCAGCCTGGATTTTGTCCAGTTGTTTCAGTTGTAGGAGTAGAGTTGAGGGCATTTGTTTGTATCCTTTACTTGATGCTTCATCTTGTCTGTCTGTCTGTCTGTCTGTCTGTTTCTCTCTCAGTCTCTCGTAAGAATATCACTTTCTGCAAACAGTAGCATTATTTTCATAGTGAATGTTAATGTTTAATGCTTTTATCAAAGTTTAGTTGTGGTCACGTTCTGAAGCCGAACACTAGAGGGCATTCTGGGAAACAGTTCTGCCGCTGTTTCTGCATGCACTTGAACATTTTTGTGTGTTTTTTAAAAAAAAATGTCATTTCCTGGCTTGTTACATGGATTGGTAGACAGCACATAAACACTGTAACAATATTTTTTGCTGAAGAAACAAAAGAATCCTGCACACTGACAGTCACTTTTATTAACTCTACTAAGACGGATTCCATCCTCAGACTTTCATCTGATAAAACTCTTAATTGTTATCAACATTATTTAATTAAAGTGATTTTTTTCCCCAGTTTGTCAGTAAGAAAAGCTTACTCAGTACAATCACTTCAGTAGATTTAGATTTGCTCTTTTTCTGCCACACACACTACACAAAAAAGTATTTGGCCATAAGGCCGTTCTTATCTGTAAGACAGCCATTAACATTTTCCATTTTCTCAAAATGCCATTCCACATTGCTTCATGTGTCTAATGGTAGTCCCAAATGATTCCTTTTGTCCATCAACAGAATTACAAATAAGCACATATCACCATAAAACAGTACATTGCCTCCATGCCCCCAAGGCCAGATAGCAATGAAATTGATTGATAATCAGCGAATAGGATCACAGCAAATATGATCTCTGGAAATTAACGAGGCTATTGTATCAACACATTTTCTTTTCATTAGAGTCCAGAGTACCCTCTATTCTAATGAATTGCCAGGAGTAAAGAGTGCTTTTTAGGTGGCAGACCTTGGTTGGTTGTTAATCATATAAATGGAACAGTACCAATTAAGCCTCACAGTGCTGTGTGTTAAGGCTTTTAACTGGCCCCAGATTACCCCGGACCACTCCACTAAGAACCTTTAATTACCACCCTTACTAGAGAAGGTCTGATTCAATGAATACATCAATGTGTGGATAAATTCATAGAGCAGGCTACTTGTGTCTAATTGCCATGATTGACTTTTACAACAGGGTTGTTTCCCGACTGAATCTATTCGAGATTGTGTTTATGAGAGAGTGAGAATATTAAATTGTGGGCAGAGATATTGGAGACAGACCAGAAGAGACAAAAACAGAGAATTTAGTCAGGCGGTAGTCAAGGTCAAGAGAACTTCTCAGTGGGCGCTATGTTGCATTACTGATTGGCTTTGGCAGTTTCAGTTTAACTAAATGAGTGAGAGGTGTTGTGCAAAATGAATTTATAAAAAGCTCAGCGGGGTTGTACAGCAAGCGATGCTAATCACTTTTTGTGTATATCTCATTAGACCAGACGGAACTAAAGCAAACCACTCTCCAGAAACAATTAAATTATATGCATGCAAAGTGAAATCATTTGTCAATTATGTTATCTTGTCATTTCATCCAATAAGGTTCGGATTCTCTCTCATTGTGCGTCTCTGTTGGTGTGTCGCCAGTGACTGTCACATTTCTGACGATGACTTGATACAAGCTTCTCTTCTTTATGGAGCGCGAGATATGTCATTAATTAAAGAGAAGAAAAAGACCCTGACAAGGAAATTAAATTAATTATATGTTTAAGATCTTGGAAAGTAACAAAATGTGCTAAATTTCTCTGGAGACTAAAGATATGGCCGGCTATCGTAAGGGAGAAATTTAATTTAACATTAGGGGCTGCTATAAAACCACATGATATATTTTCATGAAAAGGCCAGGGAGACCTTGAGTGAAATTTGAAAAAAATTGGTGAACAAGCTGCTGAAAGTTGGTAGAAATGCTTTTGTTGAATTAAATCTTTTAATCGTGATGAAAAGTGGCTGGCTGTTCCCTGGGCACACATGCTGATTTGAACTTGCATAGTTTATTTTAATTGGGTTTCAGAACCAGATAAAACACACTTGGCATATGAAAAGACAAGTTTTTGCACAGCTGAAATACTCTCTGTTCAAACGGTGTGTACGTACAAATCTGTGCTTAAACCATGTTTTACGCACAAATCAGGGACTCATCAATATTTGCTTAGCTGAATTTGTTCGTAGTCTGCTAACAAATTTAGAACCGCCTGAACCCCTGTGTCCGCACAAATGATGAAGGTCCCGACTTGTCAGAAAACCCTTTATGACCTACATTCAATTTAATACAGTACAAAGACAAGATATCTAGTCTTCATGCACATTAGTGCACAAAGTAAGAACATTTCTACGAACATATTACTAAATAACTCTTTAAAAAAAAAGGACACACCTCAGTCACAGCTAACAATGTGAAGCTCACAGACAGACTGGTCTCCCCTTAAAAATGTCAATAAGGGCTTTTTTACAGGCAGCAAAATACGACTCATATTTACATTTTAGACTCTCCTGTGTGCTATTTTCAGATCGCTACAATGTACTGCGAGTCCCTTTTGACAAACGCTCATATATGTTGTTATGGGTGTTATTGTCTATTCTGTCGTTTAGGTTGGAGATCTTGTTTTTTAAAAGCTAGACGAAGGTTAACCTAATGCACTGACCAGCAACTATAAGATCCAAGAAATCTACTCTGTGTAATAGGATGGAGGTTAATATGTAAAGAAAGGATAGAAGCACTGGAAGCTTCCCAAATCCAAATACACACTAGATGTTTTCAAGAAAAGTCTTTACAACCCACACATGGCATACATGGAAACTAGCCATTAGTGCTGAGCAAATGGCCCTCATCTTGGTACAGTTACACATGGAAAAATGTGTTCCTCAGCAGCAGCAGTAGCAACAACAACATATTAGTAATAATCATAAATAACCATATTTTGTTTGACACAGAAGGACATTTTAGCCAAAGGCCAGTGTATGTAAATCCCAATCCGCACCTGCTCTAAGAGTTAAGTGGCACATCCTCTGTCATACAAATCTGGCACACAAAGCCTGTTTACAAGCCTGCATCTCATGAGGTGAGTTTGTTTTTCATTGGCTGTCAAAGTTCCCCTTCTTTGCCTGTTGCAGTTGAACCATGTAATGCTATTAGTCAGCTTTTGCATTTCAGCACTGTGAGAGTGCTTCAGAATTCTTCTCATGATGTTTTTCTTTCTCCCTGAGCTCATCTTCAAGGCTATGGCAGCAGCTTAATTTTCACTATCAGCAGAGCCATGGCCCCTTCATGTTTGTTATTAACCGATACACTGCTCTGTCCCAAATATGTTATTTTTAAAAGAATTTGAGCAAAGAGTCTGAGGAGTGATGGCATTGTTGGGCTATTTCACAGCCCATTTGCTAATTGCTATCTTCAGCTCAATCAGCCGTGTGTTTCACTATCCGGCTCGTTGTTCCTGATTCTTTCTCTAACAACAAATTCTCTGCTCGCTCTGCCTGTTTCTGTCTTTTAATAGCCCTGTCATACACACACCCACAGACATGAACAGCAGCATCCACAGACACACCTTACAAAAACACACAAAGACCAGCTGCCTATCGGATTGGAACAGCTGGAATAAACACGTAAAAAACAGCGCGCTAAGAGGTTGCAATCAAATTCTGAGCACCACCAACACTGTTGAGGGAAGGATCTGATGAACAGATGGAAAGTCAAAGCAGCTGACGGCATGCTGCTTGGTGGGAGCCAGACTTTGGGCTCCCCAGTTTAATAATATAGGATTAGTCACAATGGAAATTGCCATGAATGTTAAGTAGCCGGAAGTGGTGGAGGAAGAATTCATAAAGTAAAAGTAGCAAAGCCACAATGTAAGAATACTGTATTATCTTACAATTTACTTAAGCAAAACGTGGTCAGCAAAGTACCTATTGATGAGTCAAGTAGCATTTAAAGGGAAACTTCACCTGCTAAATGAGTATTTGTATGTCAATATCCATTAGCATTGGGTTTACTGTTGACCTGTGACATGACCTCATCATAGTGGTTGTGTCACATGACTGCGGTATTGCAGTGATGTAGTTATTGTCACAGCCCAATGAAAAGCATACTAAAGACACAACATTTTTGATAAATTTACAGCAAAAATATATCAAAACATCCATTCACAAACCCTCACACAACTCATGAAGTACAATCCAAGTTTTTCCAGTCTCATTTTAAAGCTGTAGTCAGTTAATGAGCTCATTTAAACTACTTTACTGTATATACTGGGCGACAGTTTAATGCATTTTATAACAAAACATGAAATATTTAAGCTCATTATATGGTTGGTATACACAATCTTCTTCTGCAAAAGAACTATCCCTGTTTAATCAAGTAAGATTAAAAAGTACAATGTTTCCATGAATTGGATCAAGTAATAGAAAATAGAAAAGCAGAAACACACGCCAAGATACAAACACAGCTACATGTGCAGTCACACATTTGCCAAGTGACCAGTTGCATGATTGAATGGACACTGCCCTGTAATTACAGTGTATGACAATATGTCTGCTGCCCTCTGTTCATTAGTCTCCCCCACAGTCTCCATCCATCCCTCCCCAAATCCACTGACCCGTTGGCTTCCATGTAATGACCATAGAAACGGGTCATTCTGTCTTATTGACACAGCCATACACAGCCTGGACATTATGGCCTGTCAGGATTGGGGATCACAGTTCCAACAGTAAAGACTGCCGTTGTGGATCACGGACCCAGTTAATGACCTCTGCTACGGGTTGTGGAACGTGTCAGCCTTTCTGCCGGTGTTGCTCTGTCCATCTGTCTGTCAACAAAACTCTGTAGGTCACGGCCTGTTCAGGGGGACCCACTGACAATAACAGTGCCTGCAGTTATGAATGTGTTCATTCATTCATTCATTCATTCATCCATGCATTAAGAAAATCAGACACACCACCCCAGCCGTGGGCCCCATATCCATTAGTGTGACATGAATGTTGACCCAACCCTCCTCACTCCCTCCAGCAATCCCACATATTGGGGGGCTGGATCACGGCCCCTGAACTCAATGATTCACCAAGCGACAGATGGAGGAGACACATGGCTTTGGTGGTCCGCCTTCCATTACCACACATGCACAGGCTCAGAAAAAGGATGTATGTTAAGTATCCGCTTCACGGGCTGGAAAGAAACATGGAAGATTTATAAATTTGATACTCTCGACAAATACTGGATCCATGACAATACAATATGTCTATGAGGATGGACAAACAATGCATTATACAGTATGTCATGTAAAGGGCTGTGCAGTCACATTGTAAAATGGTAATTTTCTTTATATAAGCAGTCACATCACAAGCAAACTCATTGCTGCCCTGCCATCTGGTTAGTTCCTGAATACTGCCAAAGACAGAGTGCTTATAGATTGAATTAAGTAGTAATAGCGTAGATTGGCTAGGCATGATTATGGGCAATGACACATAAAGGAGCCAGGTTACCTTTGGCATTATTACATTTTTGGCTACTGCAAATACATAAAGATATGGATGAAGAAGAGCGCAGACTTCCTCTAAGGCATACCCTTTCTTGCAACATTAATGTTTCAACTTGAGTGGGTATTGCTCTTAAACACCTCATTAGTAAATTAACAGTTTAAATGTTGCTTATTAAGGCCTTTTTTAATGAATGTGGTATGCTATGCATTTTGTTAAAAGGTCTGGGCTTACAATTTCTCAACAGTAGTGCCCTCATCGTCTGTTTGTAGATATGGTCTGAGGCCGTTCTAAATGTGTTGCTGAGTGTGAACACATTCAGGTCGGAAAATATTGATGAACTCCAGATTTGTGTGTCAACTGTTGGTAGACATTTGTGCGTGCATTCATTGTGAGCAGTTTCATTAAGTGATATTTTGTAGATGAAACCTGGAGTAGAATTAGCTGCTTTTGAATTTGAATGTGGAAGGGCTTAATCTGTGACCCAAAAGCTTGTGGTGTGATTGTTTGTTTTTCTACATTTCAGATGCCATGCTTTTTGGCAATGTGTGCAGCATGTTAAATATGAATATAAAATGCAATGGTATTTCAGTATATTCCATTTTACTGAATTGAGTGGCCTCCATCCCTGAGGGCTTTGAATTAGGAATGTTCCTTGGTACCCAGAATCAAGGTTACCACTTAAAGGTAGCATCTCTGAAAATGCTTCCATAGGTCCGGTGGGAGCAGAATTTAGATGAGGCTGGAGAGTGAGCATAATCTCCTCAATTTCATTGTTTTCCCATTTCTGCATTATTTCCATGAAACACATGCATCTCGAGGCCCTGCTCTGAGATTGAATGCGGCGAATGTAATTCTGTCTGTGCTCCCCCGGGCCATGCATAGGTGTTAGTGACTTGACTGACTTTAGCCTGCATGCTTTAGGCCCTGATGGGATCTGTGCCACCCATGTACCTCCTAATCTCTCTGGAACAACACTGTCCCCCAGCACTCCTACCACAAAGTCTCTACCTGGCCACAGGAAAAGTTGTGTCTGTGTGTGTGTGTGTCTGTATTTGCATGTACTTGTCTGTCTGTCTGCCCCGTATTTGTGTTTAATTCTCTCTGCCTGGTTGTATGATTGACTTCTGTCTCTCTCTCTCTCTCTCTCCCATCCCTGACTCTCCTCTATAAGAAGATTGGATCGGTCAGTGTTTACAAGTCTATTGCCATGGCAACAAAACCAGCTTCTAAGCACCTCCACACCCAATTATCTCCCTTCCTCAGGCATTTCGGACTCTCTGCACTTCCTTCTGTCCCCAAGCACTCGTGTTCAATTTTATACTTGCAAACTCTTGCATACATACAAACAAATTCTCAGGTGAGAAAATTGTGGGAGATCTGATAAAAAAAGCTTGCAGCTTGCCCGTCTGGTTACAATTCTTAAAGGAGATCTTTTCCAATATTGTGTTGTATTATTTATGTGAAAGCACAACTTAAAGGCATTTCACAGCATGCACAGCTTTTCATCTGAAAAATTCTCATGAAAATTTATCAAAATTGATTTTATGAATTCTTGCACAGACAGATCATGATTTTTATGCCAACAATATGTGTGACCAATACAGTCCTTTGTTTCCACTGATATCGTACCTCTGTGTCATAGGTCCTACATGTCTTGTTGCCAAAAGAACACAGAAAAAAAATCTACAATAAAAACGGACAATATATGGCTTGAGATCAACAGGAAGCTGGAATACAATGATGATGGTAACAAAGCTGATGTAACTTCACAATACATAAACTAATAACATATTTGATGCAAACACTTAACTGTGGTGAACCCCCTCAACATCAGCTACATTACCATCATTACCATTCATTTTATCCCAGCTGCTGGGTGATCTCAAGCCATATGTTGTCTCTCCTGTGTTGAAAATGGAACATGATAACGTAGACTCTTCACACCAGAATCAATGTGCGTAGTTGTCACCTGCACCACACTTTCACATAGCAGTGGTAGGAAATTGCTTTCAGTGGCAGGATCAACTGTTAAGAGTCGGAAGTTTGAAAGCACTGTGAAAAAATACAAAAACAGCAACAGTGATAGGAGTGCACTAGAATAACACTATAATGTGGGTCGTGTACCAAAAACCAAAGTAATGAGTGTATTACGGTGGTCGAGGGGGGATGTCTGTCTTGATGTATGAGGCTGACATTTGGATGTTGGACTATACAGGTGGTCGTTGAGGTCACTACTCTGAGGCGGGACGAATCCGCTCTTCCTGGCTGAGATGGAGCAGTTCTCTCCTGGCTCAGAGGCTGCTTCCCATGGGTCATCGATGCTGGGCCTTTCCCAAATTTGGCTGGTCTTTCAGACTGCAGTCATGCTGATTAAACAGCTTTTTGTTGTTGTTTACAGAAAATGTAGAGAGGTTTTTTTGTTTGTTTTTGACCTACCACAGGCACTTTGCCCAGCCAGAGGTATGCCTTAGGTAGAGTGCTGGAGGCTGAGAAGATGTTCTCAGTGGATTTTGTATTTTGAAAAGCAGAGTATATGACAAAAGACAATTGCCAGTGAATTTAGGCTGTCTGTTACAAGTTACATTTCTCAGTATTTTTGTTATTAATAGTTAATAGTCCATTGAGTCTACTACTCTGCCAAAAAGCAATATTCTTCCTTTCCACTTACTAATGCTTACCCAAGCTCAATTACTCCGAAGGGAGAAAGTACAAGGTTTTATCTGGCGTTCAACTCTGAAGTTTTGTGTCTATTTTATGAACTGAAATGTTCCATTGTTGTGGAGGTGAATGTGAAGTAGAAAGGTCAGACAGAAGAGGAGGCATTAGGGTGGAGGATAGCAAAGAGACTCACCAGGCAATTATAACAAGATTAGGAGGAGATTTGAGATGTGAGAGATATTGTACTTGCATTCTCATGCACATAGGCAGACCAGCGTAGCCCTCTCCCACTCACTCTCCCACACGCAAACACAAAGCCCTATAATTTACTTTGGCATATAGAAAGACAGTGTTTGCGGGTTGTCTTTACGGAAGTGTAGCGACACAGAGGGCACAAATACAGACGTTGTGACAGTCCTGACAGGTGAAGAAATGTGTCCACTCCTACTCTGTGTCATATTCACAACAGCTCTGCATCTATTATAGCTTGTTTAATGTTTTCCTTTACCTTCCCCTTGCTGGACTCACACTTGGCTGTTCTGAGGGCCATTGCTTTGGAACATTTTGGGAAAATTGGCTGAAATTAGAATATCTTTTATGGCAAATGCACAAAATCGTCACTGCAATGGGAGTGCACAGAGAGGTGGGGCCAAGCAGATGGAACAAGAGCGGCATGATATGGTGCTATCCTTTGAGGCAATTCCAAGTCAATGGGGACAAGATCAAGTCATGTCTGTAGTCAAATAAATCCAAATTTTGTCAAATAGACAAAAAGAGAAGATAAAAGAAAAAGCATGAGCTAATTTCAGTTCAGTTATACTCTGAGTATGTCTGAATGACCTGTGTATATCTGCAATAGCAGATTAAACAAAAATTCTCAGCGATCCAAGTGTCACAGTTTGACCTTTTCACCTCGAGTCTACTTGTCAGTGCCCATTACTTCTACTGCCCGTAGTGTGCCACACTGCCAACATTTGCATTTAAAGATGGCTACATTAGCTCATATCTGCACCCTCACCAGCCATTAGTCAATTAAAGGGTTAATGACATGTCACAGAAGAAGGTTCAGTCTTGGTTGGCACATACTGCTTCCAGACGACCAACCTTTAATCTAACCCACTTAAATATGCATGAGCCCTCCCAGTGGGGTTTTAATGGCCCTTAGTCCCCCCCATCTAAACCCACACCCCTGCCCCCTGTTTGACAAATGAGATGGTGCACCTTGAGTTACCAAGACAACACTTTGCTCAAGGTTCTGTGAAATAGACCATTCAGGGAGGTACTTGTCAAAAATGTGTCTTGGCGGCTGTGAGCAAGCCTCTTCTGACCTCACATTCATAATGATTGTAGAGTGTCAGCTCCTGTGATGCCAGTATGTAAATATCACACTTACCGCTGCTATAAATTGTTACCCACTATAATGAGAAACTTTGTACAACCTCATATTACCTGACAGCTGCAATTTGTATTCCCTGTATGTACACTGTCAGTCCAGCTAGATGCCCTTACTTCATATTTATCAGCCGTGGTACTGTATGTTCGGTTTGTATTAGTGGCATGAGTACATGTACCCAACTAATGTGGGATATTCAACACCAATAATGATTTTTGAGAGTTTGGAGTTAACTTAAAACAATATCCAGTATGTGCCAATATTTCTTTTTT
>CAFUXE010000553.1:0-25186 GCA_903364295.1 Serranus cabrilla | reverse complement strand
TTTTTTTTTACACAGACACACAACATAAATACAGTACATAAAGACGCAGGATATTTCATTCTAGTTCAGTGCCAAACTTAACTATGATAACAGTTACAGTAATCACAACTCTCAAAGGACCCATAACTTCTCCCGTTAAAATGAACATTAACAGTGAATGTGACCGTAAATTGATAGCAGTACATTTAGAATTGTAATAATTGCAGATGATTCCTTGCCTGATATCAGATAGAGGTGTTATACTCCATTTCCATCTTCCGTCTGACTTTGCCTCCACTCTAACTGATTTCAGGGGTGAGGAAGATTCAGATTTCCCTTCTCAATCACCGGAGACTTACCCCAGCCGAGCTGGGTAACCTCTGGTTTAGCCCTTTGCTAACTTGAATTGGGATAAAATTAAATTATGCTTTTTCTTTAGAAATGTTATTATACTGTATTGAATTTAATTGTAATAGTAAAACACGTTGTTTTCTAGGGATTGTGTGTCATTTTACAGCAGCAACAGTAACTATTGTAAGCACAAGGTTTACTAACTTGGTTGTAATTGGTCATTAAGCCCAGCCCCGGAAGATTCATGCAGCATGCTCTCATACACATCCAGACTAACAGGCACACTAGAGGTGTGGCTGATAAAAAACTATGGATTTGTTTTACATTTTTGGCCCACTGCCCCACAAGGGTTTGTCCAGGCATGCTAGATAGTCAGTACCCAATCTAAGTCACCTACACTAAGGATAGCTTTGATGTATTCTTTGTACTTTTACTCTGTGCGTAACTAATCTTACTGTTGGTGAATCCAGTTTCCTTGTTATAGTGCTAATTTGTTTTCACATTACTATTCTTTGTGGCATCTCATATTTTTCTGATACTGAGTTTGTAGCCCAGTACTTTTTTGTCAAGGTTGTTTTGCTCACTGCATACACGCAGTGAGGGCAGAAGAAATAACATAAAAATGTGGCCTTGCATCATTTAAATGTACTTTAACTTCTATTTGCATTTCTGCCAACATATATACTTTATCTGTTATGAGCCAAAATTGGGCGATAATATGCCACCTGTTGATATTTTGGTCCAGCGCTCCTCAGCGCTGATTCATGTCTTCAAAGTAAAGATTGTCACATCTGTTGTTTGCACTGTGGTGAATATGTAACCTTGCCTTGATTGGCAGACAATTGTCTAGACATCAAAATGAAATCAGAGCTCCTTCTCTGTCTGAAAGAAGGGGGTTATTATTTTAAATGTGTGAAAACATTTCCTGTGCTTTGATTGAATACCTATGGTATATAATGATTTTTAAAAATCCTGTTTCTTTGATCTACACCCCTCCCTTCCTTTCTCCACCTCTGTCTCCTGTCCCTAATGATCTGAGAGCATATTGTTGTCTAAAGGCATTTCTCTGATTATTTCCGGATCAATCACGAACATATGGATATCCAGGGAATGACAGATGCATGGCCACTCAGTTGTAAACACGCCAATAATATCAATGATGGGAGGCTAAACAGCAGAGGTCGTTTGGACTGGCTCTAAACATGTCAATAGTGTTTATTTAAGAGACTGAACTGGGCAGCATAAAGCCCACTGTTCCTCCACAGATCCATTTCAATACATAGATGAAATCAATGTGCAAGTGAGCTTATGTAATTTGAGTACGAAGTGAGTGATTTGCCCTTGCTTTTTCAATTTTCGCACTGACCTCACACAGATCCCCACTAGAATTATAATGGCAAAAGTGGGGTGGAAACGTGCTACAGTGTAGGGGACAAGTCTCATTGCACTTGGGAAACAAGGTCATCCACTAACCTTCTGTTTCCCGTCGCAAAGCAAACACTCAAAGGGAAAGACCGCCATTACTGGCTCCCCAATGGGGGTATCAAGTCAATTCCCAGCGGGAACACAAACAGGCAAACACACACAGCTATCCCTCTGTGACACACACAGACGCTGGCATGTCCACACTCCTCTCAATCCCTCTGACCTCACCTCAATTACCGGGAGACATCTTTGTTTGGGTTGCCGTGCCTAATTAGCATGGTTCACCGCAGAGCAAGTGCTCGGTTAAATTCATTTATCAAAGAGGCCTGGGACAATGCTTCATGTCACACCATTAGGATTGCAATCTCTCTCATCATCTCTCCAGCTCATTTCATGAAGCCATTTGACAGTTCTGAGCGAGGGAATGAGGTAGGGAGAGAGGGAGGGAGGGAAGGGGGAGAGCAGCTTTACGGAGCGACGGACGGAAGGTAACAGCATGTAAAACAGAATGCTAGGGAGAGGATACATGTGGATACTGAGCGAAACAGACAAATCATGTTAACAGGAGACGCTACGAAGAGAGCAACAAGATGAGAGAAAAATGAGTGACAACGGTTTAGAAACTGGCAGATGGAAGAAGAGAGTGTTGAATAGATTTTGCGAAAGACAAATAAATGAGGAAGAAAGGAAGGGAAAAGAAGAAAAAGCCTCAAGGGTATTCATATTGAGGCCAGTTTGAGTCTGAATGGACAGATATGTGTATAGACAGTGGTGCCAGCCAGAATCTCTCCATATCACACCTTCCCCATGAGAACGCAGCTTAATGGGTCTTTGTATACACACACTGCCTATAGAGGCCACTGCTGCCTTCAACATGCATCAAATATTCAAAGCATCTTCTCTTTTCAAGACACACACGTACCCTCAGACACCCTCACACACATTTTCTTACAGCCTCTAAGCCATAAATGTCAATATAGAAAGCAGCGCTGGCACATCTCCCTCTCTCCCTCTTCGTCGCCGTCTGTCTCTGTTTTGCTCCCTCCTTTTAGTAAAAGGGAATTGTTTATCTGAATTGCTAGAGGATATTGTGAATCATTTTTCAGAACGTTATCATTTGTTATTTTTCACATGGTGTGCAAATTGATGCATGGGTAAGAGAGGGGGGGTGTTAGGGACTGAGGGAGACGACCATCGGACAATCAATCACCGCAAAGTAGCCCGCAATGACAAGTAGAAGGTCTCTGACATTTTTGACTGACTTGATTGATGTGTTTTTGAAGTGCGGGGGGAGCCGGTGTCAAACTTCCTTTCTGGCATAGAGCAGATAGATCACACATCACACTGCAGTGCTTAGCTGGGATCAGCAATATACTTTTAAATTGTGTGTGTAAATCTACTTCATCAGCCAACTGTTTAGCAGAAACAAAAAGAGTACGCTATTAGAATCAGGAATAGTTCTTCTGAGCAGCTTGACTTGACAATTATGGTTAAGTAATTAAATACATAATTATTATTAAAAATGGTTTTCAAGCTAATAAATGTGGCTGTTTGCTTGGGGGCTATACCAGGTTCTTAGACAACGACCTGCACAAATGCTTATGATATGTGCTGTTTATGGCTGTTTCAATTCATTACATCATGAGAAAAAGAGTTAAGTTTGTGCCTTGAAAATAGTAGTTTATAAAAATGAAAAGAGAAATGTTGGCATTCAAAAATACTGTCTTAAGTCTGTAGGAGTGGAGTCAACAGGAGTTGAGTTAAAGTGTTGCATAAAACATGTCTTGAATTTATGGATATGTTTCTTATATATCTGTTCTGTATATATATTTGTAAAAGTTCAATAAAGTAATAAAAAAAAGTAAGGCCATGCAACTACAATGTGCTGTGCAACAAAATCTCCTGAATGACCTAAATCTCTTAGAATGACAGAATAGGCCGAAAAAAAGAAGAAATGTACATATATGCAGAAAGTGAAGTAGTTAAAAGTGTGACGTGACTACCGTAAGTTACTGAAAAATTTAAGTTGCGTTAAAAATCTCCTGTTTTCACACAGGACATGAACCCCGTTCTCCTGGGTGAAAGTCTGCCATTTGTTTGACCCTCCCACCACGAGTGTGGCATCTGCCATTCAAACCCTGCATCGCCGTCAATCACTACAACTACGTCACCAAGATGGCCGCAAGAATTTTCTCAGGGTATCTATTGCGTGCGGATGCCCTTTTCTGTTTCCAATATGTCAAATCTATAGATTTATCACTTCCTGCCCTCCATCTGAACTTTGCACGCCATAATAGTAATGTGATTGATTGACAAGCTATACCTTTACAATGACATATTCACTTTATGGTTGCTTGTAGCAGTCCATGCAATTCATTATCCTAATGTGAAAAAAACAACTTGTTGTTGTGGTAGTGGAACGTTAATGCTCAGTAATGTGGTGTACTCCATCGTAGCACAGAGACTCTATTGTGCCACGGATGTGACATTCAAATCCTTTCAGCTCCTATGCACCATGCGTATATAAACTACTCTTAGTTTGAAAGCTTTTCGGCTATACCTTGAAGGTCAGTTGTAACTCCACATACTGTGAATCATTTTTATACTTTATATTCTTAGAAAGGAAGGAAGTTTTCTTTTTTTTCTCCTTGAAAGCCATTGGGATTTTCTTTTCTTTTTTTTTTTATGTGTGAGAGAGATGAATAGAAAAAGACATAGTGGGGAGAGGTGAGAAGAAAGAAGGATGTTAAAAGAACGTGGTCCAAGGACTGAAGGTAGGGCAACTAAAGTGGAAAGAATTCACTACAGATCAGTCAGCCATTCTCAATCAATTTATCCTACAATTCTTCTGACTATGTAGCTGAATATAACACCATACATTCAAATTAAAAGCCGCTATGCATGCATAACTACACCCGAAGTCACTCTGAAATTCACTACTACGAATTCCAGTTGCCAAGTTTTTCCTGAATAATAGTTAATAGTTATGCAAGAAAGATGCACAGAGGAGTTTTAGGTAACAATCAAAATCGTAAAGCAGAAAGTTCAATCATTCTGCTGTGACATGATACACTAAGTAGGACCACCAAAACCACAGCCTTGCTTGTTTTTACCACATATTCCTCACTGGCATTGTCCTGCAATCCAGCCTTGTTTTTGGTCAGTGTTGAGAAAGATTAGGACCTCAACGTGGTAGGGATACAGGCTTGACTGCTGACTATTTAGCCTGGAGGCTTCAGCTTATGGATGTATAAAGAGAATTAGATAAAGTGTTGGAGGTGAGGCCCCATTCCTTCCTTTAAAATTTGCTCAGTGGTGCATGAAGCCCTAAAAATATGTCCTTCGTGAATAAAATAACCTGGATCTTCCACATATGCTTTCACACTATGAGAGAAGCTTGAATTACAACACACACAAAGTAAGCATGGCTTCAGGACGCAATTACTTAACTATATTTTTTACATAGTATATAGTTGTTTACTGACTGTTGGGTACAGAACCTTTAAGGGTGCTTTCACACCCGAGCTGTTTGGTCTGTTTGACATGAACTCTGGAGCATTTTGTCTGATAGTCTGTTTGGTTTTTGCTGGTGTGAATGCACAAAAGAACTCTAGTTTGGACAAAAGAAAACTAACTTCTAAACTAAAGGAAGGAAGCAAACCAAAAAGCAGCGCATTCTGTTTTGACTTTGGCAGGAAATTTGAGAATCAACATCAGGAAAAGTAGTAGCAGGGTTGAAAAATGTCTAGTTGACAGATGTGGTCTAATGGTGAAGTTAAGGCTGTTATCCAAATATGGTTACATAACACGGTTGCTTGTGGCTTCACAGGAAAAACAAAGTCTTCAAATTATATAGCGACAGAATGGTGGCTAATGGATTCAATCACACAGCAAATTAATGCCGCATTAAAGTGAGAAAAATGCAGCAAACAAAACATTAAATTCTGCGACTTGCTTTGAAAAAGTGTCAGCTCTTTCCCTCACATACTCTGTCCAATAGACGAAGGACAGCGTCAACATCAACATTTGTTTACAATGATTGGTCCACTGGATAAAGCACAGAGTTAAAGCAAACCAAAAAAAAAAGAAAAAAGAATGCAACAATGCTGAATCCACCAGACATTATCTGTGAAACCTGCCTTATTGTTCGTTAAAAAAAAAGAAAAAAAACCTTTTATATTGTAAGGTTATTCTGAACTAGTCTTTTTGGGACCTGTGGCATCAGGTGATGTACCTGGATGCAGATCGGCCAATAAAAGTTGCTGCTGTTCCTCCTGTTTGCTTCAGCTGCACTTCACCACCCTAGTTGAATGCTGCTAACAATGCTGACTATTCTTTTAGTAGTAGTACCAGTTGACTAGTGGGTAAAAGGGCTACTTACTAAGTATTTGACATAATGATAGCTGTGTCTAGGGTTGGAAAGATGCCGCATCGCTGAGTTTTATGTATGTTTTAGGTTCTAAACCTTGGGGACTTATTTAGATATTCATATTCAGAATAGTTACTCTTAATGTTACTCAGTAACTCAAAAAAAGTGGAACAAAAGATGGAAAACAGCTCAGAGAATATGCATTTTATTTTCCACTTAGTATGTGCTATGAAGTTCTAAAAATGAAAAGAGTCATGTTCTGTCTGCTCTCCTCCAGCTATTTTCTCCTGGTGCTCTATTTCACACCGTACTTTCTCTCAGCGTAAAGGGTGGCAAGGCAAGGTGACATTTGAAAAGTGCATTTCCCTCTCCGCTCCGTCAATCTGTTCTTTTTCCTTACAGACAGCCCCCTCCATCTGCACACTGCCACGGCACGCACACAGATCCACACACCCACACACCCACACCTTTTCCCTGCCCACTGACAATGATGTCCCTGGTTACCGCCCGGCTGTGTGTGTTTGGTAGACCAGACTGCGACCTCTGGACCCATAAATGACACTGCGAGCTGCGGTGTGACCCGAGGGCCCATTAAGAGTCAAACCCAACACCAGATCTGTCACAAACTCTCATGTGACGAGCTGTTGGACATAACACTGTCACCTCCCGATGACAGGTTGTCAACACCTGTGTCAAGATGATCGATTAGCAGATTGAGTCCCAAAACCTTGTCCTCCCACTTGCTCTCCTCTCTTTAGACTGATTAAAACAGAGCTGCAATCATTTATACTTCCTCGCACACAGACAGCAGGTCTGTTTATCTCCCTGGTGACAAAGTTTTGTTGCACGTTTGGAAGTTAATTGCTTGGCTCATTAGCTGTGTGTGTGTTTCTGTCTTGGAGCAGCGGGGGATTTGATATTATCTTGTTATGGTGAGATGTTTTACAGTGCAAGTGGTGATCTCTCAACCTGAGGCATAAAATGGCCTGAGTGCTTTGGAAAGCCCTGTGTGATCTGTTCATTCCTCTCATTCATTTTTAATGGCCTTAGAAGAGAACGCTTGTTTTCTATCACCATCACCATTTTGGCAGTGAGGTAAACAGATGGATACTGACAGTGAGCGAGCGTCTCACAACAAGTGTCTCGCTCTGCTGTATCTCCTCCTTGACAGAATACAGCAAGCCGTCACCCAATTTTTTTTTGTTCCTGCGGGTAGCCTGTAAAATAAACGCCAAACATTATAGGGATTTATGTAGCACAGCAATGGGAGGAAACACAAGTATGAAATTGACAGCTTTTCTACCGCAGTCACGAATAATGGGGCTCTACTATGAGTCTGTTGCAGTTCGTGGTTCAGATAGCTCAGGTTTTTATTGCTGCAGCTGCCTTTTATAAAAGGGACTTGGTCTCAATCTTAAATGTTTAATAACTTGAAAAGAAACAACCTCCCTTCACTGTCTCTTCCTCTCTGTGTGTGTTCCCGCTCCGTTTTGCATTTCAACTCTTTGTCACATCCTCATTCTCCCATTCGTTCCCAAATTTCAGAGTGATTCGCTTGTCATTTAGGTGACATTTGCTGGTGAAGACAAGCAGACATAATGTAGCCTCTTTTCATCCTGTCAGACACAAGTGTTACAATCACCGCTGCCGCAGAGCTATTGACAAATTGCTGTTATTGTGACTTTAAATGCGCACATAAACAACCAATTCATTAATCACTTTCTGCTGATGGCTTTTGATCAGCAGAGAGAGATTGTGTTCAAGGACTTGTTGAAGGTCGCAGTGTGCAGATCTGTGATTGCTGTGTAAATCGATTATGGCAACACCTCCCTCCAAGGATGCTGTCAGAGAGCCAGGCAGCTCCAAGCAGCGCTTCACAGCCAAGGGCCCTGTTTAAGAGAGCAGAATAGTTATTGAGCATTACATAGACGAGCATACAATTTACATTCATGTGATGTATGATGTACAACTAATGCCTACATATTGTCATTAGTCTGCTGTCTCAATTCTCATGCATACAATCAACTGTGCTTTGGTTTACATGAGGCTGTAGGACGAAGCAGCAGTATTTAGCACACCGCTTGTCCTGTAATGGTTTCTTACTAACCGCTTCAGGTGTTATGATAGGAAATGATTTGTGCAAGTCACAACAATGGCATGCTTTAGTAGATTTACCTCTACGTGCAGCTATTTTCTGCAAATAGCTGGATTATCATTTCAGGTGATACAGATGGCTGATAATTACCAGCTTTTTATGGCCAGTTCTGATACGATCACTATTATGTCACATTTTAGTTTTTAAAAGAAAGGCGGTGATTATATATCTTGTGTCTCCCCTCTGCTGCTGAAAAATCAACGAATATAGCTTTGATTTGTAGTAATTTGTAGTAAATGCTGATCAGCAGCATGTGTGCTCGGTCGGAAGGTGAAATCTCTTGATTACTTTTCTTTGTTCTGTTCTGAAACAAATTTACTTCTTTTGCTTTCCACCAGTTGATGTCTGTGAGTCTGAGGCATACAGAGATGTGTATTTGGCCAAAAAATAGGGAACATTGACGGATCACTGCAATGTCCTGCTGACAGCCTCAGGACCTCTCTGGCTGGGTGTACGCTGACGGTGTCCTGTCAGCCGCGGGGTACATTTGGAAAAGAGACTGATATGAAGAGGACATTGAAAGGGTGAGGGATGTAGCAGGCGCAGGCATTGTGAAGGCAGAAAATGAGAGGCAGCTTTAAAGAGAGAGGCATTTAGAGGGACAACAAGAGCGACGGGTACAGAGGGAGGATGAAAAAGAGAGCAGAGCCAGGTGAAGTTATGTTCAGTCTTCTGAGGAGGGATGTGGCTGTTTTGTCAGCTCCTACAGGCTGAGGGTTATCTGTCTCCCCCAGCTGTGCCACCCAGCTGTCACACACTGCTATGCTCCACTCTGTCCTGGCATTCTGGCACACGGCTCCCTCTGCCCACCATTATCTGCTCGTGTGTGTGTACTGCACATTTGTCAGTCGTTACAGTTGAAGATTATTAGCATGGAAATGAGCAGGTTTGAGTTATTTATGCGGCGTGAACCAGTATGAGAGTCTCTCCATGCCCTTTTCCCCCATCTTGAGACAGTTGACTATCACTCCAACTTTCCTCTGTCTTTTCATTAATCAAGTCAGTCTGTACACGATGAAAGTTTTCTTTCCAAGGCTGTCTTGGAATCTGTCTGCAGTCATTTCCCAGTGGAACCTTTGTGCCTCCTCTAGACACCAGACCAATCTGCAGTCCCCACTGCCCCTCTCACCACCCCCAACCCCGCTGGGTAAGAGCCTCAATTACCCAGACCCTATCACCGCAAACAGCCACTTTGCAGCCAACCACCTGTGACTCGGACTGTGGGAAGCTTTGGCTGTGTGGGGGGAGTACAGCCAAAGCCTTAGGCTGGCCAGCCAACCATTGATTAAGGGAATCAGTATTGATTAAGGGAGCAGGGGACATCTGGAATGGACCAATTTATGTCCCCACATCAATTATTCAAATGGCTGCCGCTGAATTGGATTAGAGGACGATCTTCCTGCCATCGTTTCTGCGCCTCTACAATCTGTGCCCTCTCAGCAAGCTGTCGTCACAAGTCTCCTGACAAGTCACCCCCTTGAAAAGCAAACTTTTAGTTTGCCACATGGATATTTAAATACAACTGGCGTAAGTCGCTGTGTTGTGCTCAGACTTACTCTGCTCAATAAAGCACATTGATACAATGCTAAGACAAGCTTTTCTTCAGCCTCCCGATCACTGGCTCATGCCTATAGATGCTTGCAGGCCCACACTGTGTTGTCAGATTTGTTTCTCAGTTTGCCCTTCTGTCTCTGTGTTGACATCTTGAGGGCTTGAACGCAGCACAAAATGGCACAGTGTGCTCAAGTCTGGGCCAAAGGGTTATTCATATTCATAATGTTGGTGCTGGAGAGGCTGTGGAAATGTGCACCGCTTTGTTCACGTATGGTGTGTGTTTCTGGGCGGGGGTTGGGGGTATTTGTGCGTCACTGTGCCTGCTGGGATTCTGCTTTGTGTATCATGCAGCAGTCGGCCCACAGAGACGGGCAGCACTGAGCCCAGCTGATGGGCTGCTGTCCATTGTGGACAGGCGAGCATGGAGGGAATGAAGAGTGTGACTGAGCCAGTGACAAAAGCCCACAGGTGGCTGACTATGATAGAGGGCTGCCCTTTGTCTGATGCCCCAGCAGAGCAGCTCACAGAAACACTGAGCCCTTTGACAATGATTGATGGAGGATTTTATGTTTTTCAGATATTATCAGTGCAGTGTTTGACTCTGTACTAAATGAATGACATTTCATTTTTAATGTATTTATATTATTTTATCTTACAACATACTGTATAGGAGCAGTGATGCCTTGCATACATTACTCATGATATTTGCACTGATACATGGAGGTAAAGTCAATTTTGCCATTTATTACATACGTTATTTCAAAGCATAACAGGTCAACTGAGAATACGTTTAGCCTGAAAGACAGTAAGGGGTCCAAATGTAAAAAAAATTGCAGCAATAATATTTCTAACACACAAGATGTAGAATCACCTGCTCTTGTAATTCAGTTCTACTGTTTCTGCAAGTATTAACTATTAACTATTAACTATGGCATTCAATTAGTTGATTTACTTAGTTAGTTGTTGAGAGCAAATACTTACAGAAGATAAGAATAGAAAATTTGATTTAGTTCCATATGTTTCAATTGTAGTGTGCAGTAGTTCATGGCTAAAGAGTGTTTTGTAATGGGTTGGAATTGTGACATGGGAAGAGCAGTAAAGTGTACATCTGTCACAGTGTTGAGCCAAATCAATTAGCCTGGAAACCATTCCCTCCTCCTGCAGCTCCTACATTACATGTTCCATGCTCATGCAGCGGAGGGATTTTCCGAATCCTACCTGTCTGTTACAAAGCTCTAATCCATTATCAACAGGAAGAACGTGTTCAACATGCAAGCGGACAATAAAGTAATATTAAATTCAATGTACTTCTCCACCAGATAATCAATTAACTGTGTTGTATAGGCTCACACAGCTCTGGTAATTCGTGTTTCGGTGTGAGCATATGGCGCTGGAGCCCGGGGAGCAACTATGCAGTTTAGAAGGAATTGCATGGTGGTTATTGATTAGGAGCTGAAATGGGAGAGAAGATTTGTGGAGCCCGTAAAGGAGAGACTTCAGAGCACGCTGTGTGTGTGTCTGTGTGTTGTATGGGGAGAGGCAGTGGCAGTGTTTAGCATAACACCATGTGCCTAGACTATCAGGTGTTGGTGGTCAACAGCGTTTCAGTTGTTACAGACTGGTATCAGCACAAAAACAACAACGTGGGGCGTTTGTACGGGCAGCAAAATACGACTCATATTTCGGTTTTAAAATCTCCTCTACCGCCATCTTGCTGACGTAGTAATAATGATTGACAGAAATGTAGAGTTTAAATGGCGGATGCCAAAGTCGGGGCTGGAGTGAAGGGAGGTTGATGGGTCGAACAAACGGCAGACTTTCACTCAGGAAACTTGATTTTTTACGTAACTTGCATTTTTTACGTCACCCTCCTTAAAACTTCACTTCTGGCATTTAGGTACTTTTATTTACTTTTTAAACTGTCTTTTATAACTCCTAACCAATAAGTTATTTGCCCTAAACGTGGTTCAGTGGTTTTGTAGCATAAATTCACAGAAACTGCAGCCTTTTTTACCACCTTGAACTGTATGTGTATGTATAATGACGTGAGCTGAGAAACACTCAAATGGGTCATTTTGAGCCAACGCTCATTGAGTTGTTATGGGTGTAACAAGCAAGCTATTCTGTTGTTTGGGTTGGGGATCTTGTTGAGATCACACACTTGTTTATACTCATTGATTTGACTCTAGCAGACGTACACACCTTGTGTCAACGTGAAGGTTACTTCAGTGCTCAAACTCTTTGTACTGAAATCTTTTGACAGGCTCAGATTTGTATCTTCATTTTCCATCTGAAGTGTTTAAGGTTCTTTCTGGCTGCAACGTTGAGTCTGTCTGATTTCAGATTTCCCTGCTGCCACCAGCCACACAAATGTTTACCAAGACAGAGCAGACGGAAGAGGATGGACAAATATCGGTAATTGCTCCCATCTGTTTGCATACAGTTGTCAATATCTCCGAGTCCACTCCTGAAATTAGACCCGTTAACCAGTGTCCAAGCTGCACTCCAATCATCAATCCATCCATCGTGCCAGTCAGCCAGTCAACACAGCAGCCAGTTATCCTCACGTCAGGAGCCACATGAGTAACCTCGCACTAAAACTCAGAATCTGAGGCAATGACCAGATGTTTCAGTGACAGTTTTCTGGCATCGCACAAGATTATTAAAAGGCTTTTTGGCAGCATTTAATTGCAAAAACCAAAACACTCTAAACGACTGTAATGCTGCTGCTGCTGAATCATTAGAAAAAGCTTGAAAACACTGTCGTGGGAACAGTAAAGGATGAGTGACCTTTAAGATGCTGCAACCTTCTGAAAAAACACAACAAAAAAACAACCAAAGACAGAGATTATAAGAAAAGATTTAGGCTCTGTGCACCTTCTCCAGTCTGACACCTCTAAATCTCAGATTAAATCCCCTTCTTTTCCTCAGCCGTCGTCATGCTCCAAAGGCAACGAGTGTTAGGGATACATCACAAACATGAGACAGGCTGACACCATTAGCTAGACCAAACCATTACTAAACCTGAAGTGTTTTTATAGTCCAAGATAACTGATCTGTATGTGCAATCCTGTTTTCTGTAACATTAGTTTCCTACCTGGACCTCTTACTCAAACATGTCTTACTTTGTAAGAGAAGTTTGCCACAGCAGCTGATAGAGTGATATTAATCTTTTGAATTGCCCTGTTGACAGTAAATCTAATAGTCTCTTGTCTTAAAGATAAGTCTTTTAAGCTGAGGTGGCCGGGGGATGAATTTGGGTTCAAGTCCCCAAAGCTGCAGGTTCAGCCTTATCGATTATCCAATCCTGTAACCCCGCGTGCCCTCTAACACTGATTGCCTTAACAGCACCAAACTCCTCTCTCTCCTCCTCGTCTGTCCATCACTCTATCACCATGTGGACAGACTTCCTAATCTTTTTTTTTCTCTTTCTCCATGGCCACATCACATCAGTGTGTGTTGATGTGATGGTGGGGGTCTGGGGTGAAAGGGCTGCGGTGATCATGGGAGTGTGGAAAAGCACCCCTGGTGCGAAGCAATCATAGCCGGCTCTCTATCATCCTGCCCCCCTTTGCTACCTCCATCCAACCTCTCTCAACCCATCACCCCTCAGAGTCTCCTCTCCCCTCCCTTCCATTATTCCCACCTCACTAGTCAGAAAATTAGGGTGACACTTGGCGGCCCTCCCTCCTCTCCCTACCTCTCTTTCCCTCTCTCCTTCCACCTTCCCTCTTTCTATTTCTCACCCATTACCCCCAGTTCACTGGTTGGTATATGGAGGGTGACACTGGGCCAATTCAATCTCACGTCCCTGTCAGCCACTCAGCCTGCTGGAATGCTGCAGCCCCCGGTCTACGGGCATACCCCTTCAGCGGGTTGTCTCTCTGTTTTCCACACTTCACACCTCCCCTGGCCTCCTTTGCTACACACAACTTTCTATTTCCTCATCTGTCATTCCTGTTTTCCCTTTACTTGTCTTTTTCAGCCCCGGGTGATCTTTAGCAGGAGATAGTAGGTCACCAGTACATGTCTCATAGAAGTGGTGAACATCATCTAAAAGTTACATTTTTACAAACATTTTTACAAATCAGGAATTGATGGATAGATATGGTCGGAAATCCCCCCAAAATAGAATCACATATTTGATGATGATGATTGAATTGCAATTGTATTCTGGAAGCTGCTCAGAAGCCTCTTACGGTCAATATACTGAGAAAAAGCCATACATCCTCTGAATGCCCAGGGTCTCTGGTTTGTGATCGTAAAGTTTCATGAGGCTGTGAGGTCACAGCAGTTCCTTTGATAAGGTGAAAAATGGTCTCACAGTTCAAAAATCAAGATTTTATGGACCCTAGTGTGCAGAAACATTCAAAAACAACCTTGTTACAATAGGTGAAAATATCACACTTATACTGCATGTTACAAACTGCATGGGGATAGCCTGTAACATTGCTGGTACCAGTGGATGCCTTAGGTCATCTAGTTTCATATGATACCAGAATCTTCACTCTAGCTGTAAACATGCAGCATGCTTACAGTCATGTTTAGTGGGACACACAGGTGTCAAAGGGTGAAAGTTGTGTTTCAGGATGGTCTTGTTATACTCGGGTAGTGATATGCTTTACTGTGCAGCTGTGCCAGTTGAAAAAGTTGATGTTGCAAAAAGTCAGACGTGGAAGCCGTGTGCTTTGTGAGATAATAATGCTGCTACTTGGAAAAAAAATCTGAAAATTAGTACATTCAAATGTGTTTGACTCCCTTTGATGTATCATATTGAATAATGCAGATTGTAGAGTAAAATAAACCAGTTATGTGTTTACTGCAGAACTACAGCTAAGCTTTGTAGACTGATGTGTGCTTAGAGGCAGGGATTTCCCTCTTTGATTTCCTGAATGGCTTCAGGACTGCTAGATTGGCTTCAAGAAGGAGAAGCTTATGGGTTCAACTAATCTTTACCAGTGCTGCCGGTTCCTAATTATTTTGGCAGCAGATATTTGCTTTCCCTGCATTATAATGACCAGGGTTGCATCATGTCAGGAAACACCTCTCATTAAACCAGAGAGGCTTTTGAAACCTGCCTCCTGACAATATAAATAGGATCCATGGATTTACCCCATGGAGCTTATTTTACTGTATCTCAGATTAGGAGTTAAGCAGAATTTGCATCACTTGGAGTAGTAATAGGCTGTTTGAGAGCCAAACACAATGAGAGGTCCATGCCAGTGAAACAGTCTTACTCATTAATTACAAAATCCATCAGCCAGTTTCTAACTTCCAAATCCAACTTGGAAGATGGAATGGAAAATCTGTCAAAGTTGTGAAGATGTATGTAAATGTACATCTGTATGATGTGCATTCAGCCCTGCTGAATCCTGTTTGTTTCTTTAAGCTTTCCTCATTAAGAGAAGGAGAAGAGTTGGATGAAATTTTAAAACAAATTATGCTTGAAAAATAGATTAGAGTATAATGCACAAAGACACTATAGCTGCACAGCTGCTTGCATAAACACCTGGCTCCATAAATCTAATATCTCCTGCTATCAGCTAGTTTTAACTATAGCTTGTATGCATGAAGTGGATGTAGTTTTGGTGACGTCCCCCACCGGGTCGTGGACTGAGATTTTGAAGGCTTTGAAGCTTTGTTTATACTTCCCAACTTGTAGGAATGTTTGTTTTCGTTCCGCCTGGTGTGAGATTGCTTTGTCATTGGGAAACTCTCTTGTAAGCCGAAACCATCCACTATGATGACACTGGCTTGGACTGAATAGGTATCATCACCGTGGGTTCAGTTTCTGTCCCTGCTCTTAGGAAGGTAACAGTACGAATGTTGGATGCTAATTTACATTTCATTACAGATTAAATCCTTCAGCTACTACTATTGCGAATTTGACTATTCAGTGTGTCTTCTTGGAGGATGACATCCCCTGTACAGAAATGTTCTTCCCAAGTGGTAATGTGGAAAATCAGGCCACAGACTTAAAATTAATTGGATAAAACCATCATTTGAATAATTTGGATACTTAATTTGGATATTAAATGATTCGGGCCATTATGCATCTTTCTAAAATCTTTACACTAGAGAGGATTTATGCTGCTGGTACAGTACAGTCTGTTATTTAGTACCCCGACATGCATATATGCAGTCGACAGCACAAAGAGCATAACAGCTGTTTATTATGCATCTTTTTGCATCTATTTTTTGTTGCTCTGTCTGGCACCAGACAGTGTGAGACCTGCGATGGCCTCGACATCCCTGAACACCCAGTGTGTCTGACAGAGCACCTGTCACGAGGATGGAAGGGAAAATTACAGCCATTTTGCGAGACATGTTGGAAGTCTGTATGTGCAAGAGCATTTCAAGAATTCAGAGCTATTATCCTGTTTTATTTGTCTCTGGCTGTTGCCTTAAATTTAATATAGCAGTGCATATTAAATGGTGTGTAGGTAGCATAAGGCTTGGACTTTTGTTAGCCAGAAAATATGGTCACACCATTTAATTTAAAGCCCTTGTAATCTCTGGTACACCCACACAGGGGTTTTCAGACTGCACCTGATCCTGATCCTGGGACTGTGTCTCCAAGTCTCCTGTGCTCGTTGTGTTGCACCGGTTATGGCAAAAGGAGCCTAGTCATTTGTGATTTTTGTTTTGATTTTTGACTTCAGCAAACTGCTGGCATAGCTGCACCCACAGTTAGCCTGTGAAGAGGTCTCAGAGGTTGACTGGGTCTTTAAATATTTATCATCAAGTGTGCATTTTGCATGTTGAGTTTCCCAGTGGAGTAAGGGGCATGTCAAAGTCTAAATCTGGCTCATAGTACTTTTAGATTCAGACCATCAGACTTCAGATTACAATATTTTCTTTTTCCAATTTAAACATTGATTGCCAACAACAATATAAATCAATTGTAGCTGTTGTCATTTAGCATCCAACAAGACGGCAGCCTGCAAATTGAACAAAGAACAAAAACAATCATCAAACACTTGGTTTCATAATAAAGTTTATTCTATATTACAAATAGTATTTTGTTCTTGACTGCAAAATAGGAATGCATTATATTTACATACACAGGTATACAATTAATTATAACAAAGTTAGAGAAGCTCGCCTTATATCCCCCAGGTTTCGTTTTATCTCTCAATAAGATACTCTTTATCTTTCAAATATGGTCTAGTAAAAGTCTTTTCTAGCATGTTTCTGTAACACCTGCTATAACACTGAGCTAGGAGGACATTTTAAGTTCCTACAAAACGTTTGAAGGTGGAAACTTTATCTGTGGTCTGAGCAACGCAGGGTGGCTACTAGCAGACAACCTTTGTTGCAGGGGAGGGGACAGGGCAGGGAGAAATGAAAGACAGGATGTTACACCTGGGGGTAGATTCACAATGACAGTCCAGGACTCTCACCTTGTGTTATTTATTAACACACGGCTGTGAGGGGAAACTTTGGGTTTCTAGACAGTTTAAATTGGCTACATGAATGTAAGGGGTTCTTTGAAATAATGTGGGGTTCAGTAGTACATTTTGTATAATATTAATGCCAGGCTTGCATGAATTAATCATTAAGACCCGAAATAAATCCCCTCATTTGTCCAATAACGGATATGAATAGGTTTGATATGTTTACTACATAACATGTCCAGCAAACACCTTGTGAATGTACCCCTCCAAGTTGAAACAACAGACATTCATTATACTGTATAGCTGCAGACAGTAAGTAATGGACAATGACGTGATATCTCACATACATTTGACACTAAAAAAGAAACAGTCACTTGCCAAACTCAGTCTTAAACATAAGTCTACTATCAAGCCCAATGTGCCTCTCCATTAGACAGTCGTGTTTAGCTGTAGATAAATCCCATGTATACAGTATTTCTTCCTTGTGTTTTTCATAAAAAGTGAAAGGGATAGGACATTTTTATAGTATGACACACATAGTGGCAAATGTATGTTTTCATGAAATCTACTTTTGAATCACAATCACTTTCATAACTCAAAATGTTTTAAGTTCTGGGCTCAACTGATGGAGAAAGAAATGTGACCAATTATCATGATAAAGTAATCAATGTAATGCAGTCGACGAATATCAAAATAAGATGTAATAGCAGCAAAGACAGAGCAAGACTCCACTTGCATCTTCTGTGTACCAAAGCTAAAGGACACAACTGTCACAAAACACTGATGGGCTGTAATGGAGGACAGGGTAAAGAAATTCAAAACAGGGTTCATGTGGTATTCACGTGAGATCCATCATCTTTAAATGAACAATTGGCTTTTAAATGACTTTAAAGTCCCAAGTAGTAGTAGAAGTATATAAATATCTTTGAGCAAGGCAGTTCCATTTCATACCATCCAAATAGGTCAACATGCAAGGGTATATAATATCTGTTTTATTTAGCATCTAACACTTCACAAAAACCATGGGCATGAGGTTCTGCAGTAGAGGTTGAGCTTGATAAAGGTTCCACCTTAAACGAAAGTTATAGTTTTTATTACATGAACAATCCACTTTTTCCATCTCGATTCTTCCAAGCAAAAGAAAGATAAAAGAACACATCCACATCATCATTGCAAGGCTTAATTTTCTTATTTTTCACTTTTTTTTTAAATAAGTTTCTTAAATTGTTTACGTTTTACATGCGCTTAAAAAGCCAATAAAGGACCCAAGGTGGACCTAGGGCGGTCTTCACACATTCACATCACCACATGGGGCACGTTGTCAAGGCAAAAGAAAGGGCAGAGGTCAAAAGGTACGGAGGGCGCCTCCATCATCTCTCTTTCAATCGCTCTCTCCAACAAGTCGTATCTACTTTAATGTCTATCATTTTCTGTTTATCCTGCCGTGAAGCTCACTTCTTCTGTTCCTGCTCTGCTTTATCAGATTTTTTCTTTTTTTTTCTTCTTTTTTTTGAGGCTTGGAGAAGGCCGCCCCCTGCCGCCACTGAGGACAACTACACTAATACAGACAAGAGCGCCTCAACAGTTACACACTCAAGAGTTGGGGTTTTGCCGTATGCAACTAGCTACCATCTCCAACGCTTGTGCAAAACAGAAAAGAAAACTGGTAAGTCAGGAGCCGGACACAAGGGTGAACGGTGTGCCGAGAGCTGGAGAGACCCTGGACGATGGAAAGAGGAAGGAGGATCGGATCACCTCGCCCACAGAGCCTCTCACCTCGACACACTGAGGTCAGAAAAATCACACAGGTTTCTTAAAGTTCCAGTCACAATATTTTTTTTGTCCTAGAAGTGGTTGTCTTTTACATAGTCCTTTTTTGTCAGTTCCTCAGTGGCACTTTACAAATACATTTTTGACCGTTTTGAAAATTTCAAGCTCCTTTGGTTTTTGGCTGACCGACTAAGTCCATCTTGTTTGATTTCTCCACACAAAAGTCTTTAAATAAGAACATCCTGGGAAAGAAGTGCTACTCTCACAACAGAGCCTCTTTAGGGAGCAGTCAGCCGTCTGTGGCTACACTGTATTGACCCATTCTTCTTATTTTTAATGTTCAAGCAGTTTCTTACCCAGTACATTTCAGTCAGCTTTTCCCTTTACCTCCTCCAGGGTTGGCGTAGATATCTGGGCAGTCAGGATCTTGTGCAGCTGCTGATTGTGTGTGTATCTGTGCGTGTGTGTGTGTGCTTTGATAGACCGTCGCAGTGGCGACACAAGATTGGAAGTGGCAAGAGCCAGACAGACTGCTCCTGGTGTTTGGATTAGCAGTCAAAAC
Organism: Serranus cabrilla; assembly: GCA_903364295.1. Taxonomy (NCBI): domain Eukaryota; kingdom Metazoa; phylum Chordata; class Actinopteri; order Perciformes; family Serranidae; genus Serranus; species Serranus cabrilla. Next base: position 5,624 of record CAFUXE010000553.1, on the reverse strand, counting down.
ACTGTCTTCCAGAGTTGGTTGTGTGCTTCTTACAGAGGATCCAACTTGGGTCGGGCCTCCAGGGTTTTGTCTAATAGGTTAATTTTGCAGTAGCCACATAAGCCAGATGGAAGCAGAAATCATGAGCGTTTTCTTTGAAGTAAATGTATGCTGGGCAGGGAAACGTGTGAATGTTGCAAAGGGGTATAGATTGGGGATGCTCTGGTTTGTAAAGTTTTCGTGTCAGTCACATTTCAATAAAGGAAAAGTTCAGAGAAGCACTAATCCTTCCCTACCCCCCATCAGTCTTTTTCTTAAGTACAACTCCAGCTACATTGAAAGAACACAAGAACATTCTAGGTTTGCCTGGACTCGCCCCAAATTTCGCAGATATGTATGCTTCGCTTGTAGGTACAGTGTAAACTTTGCAAACCATCCTTGCATGAATTTTCTTCAGAGGTGTTCATTTGGCTTGCAGTCATCATTTTTGATGTTTCCTCTTGATTCCGTACATTTAATATAGAACTACAATAAACTGGACTCTAGAGATGGTTTTATTTTAACTATCCTATTTTGAAAAAAGTTCTCAACAAAATGGACACCCAACATTGTGGTTTTTAAAGAATTACCTATCAGTGTAAATTCTTGAAGGCAACATAAAAATGTTTTTTCCCCTCTCTTCTTCCAGCAGGGGGACTGAAGTATGCCAATATGGCCAGCTTTCAAGCAATCACCCCTTGAAGCTCTCCCTGTGGTGAAGCTGAGGCATCCCCCGCATTGCACTGTGGGAAACTCCGACCTCAGCCCCGGACCACCCTTCAGATATCTTCTGGTAAACTAGTCTATGCAGCAGAGTGGATGAGGAAAACAAAATATTTCTCGGGGAAGAGGAAGCAGAAAAAAGGTCAAGGAAGAAGTCATCATCTTTGAAAGGCGGTGGAAGGAAGTCACATGATGAAAAAGATGGGGACAGGTCTTCGCTCAGGCACGGCTCGGTTTCTGATGGGGTCTTTTCCCAGTGCGCCCTGGGAATTGCGGTCCTCAGCTCTCCAGACTCATGAAGGCCACCACCTGCTCCAGCTTGAAGGCCAGCCTCTGTTTCCGGGCTGCATCGTCCTGCTCCAGTGAGTACACAATCTGCCAGCAGGACAGTGAGGGAAACTCATTACAGCACTGCAGTCACTACCTCCAAATCTAGTCAGGTGACTTTCTAAAGTGATAACAAGATGCTCAAATGTACTTTGATTTCCTGGTTTGAATAATAACTCTAATATAGAACAAAACATGTAATGACCTGAATTACAGCTAACAAAACCGTTAAAGGAGTCCTCCACTGAAAAGCTGTCTTTGAACATCAGAAACTCACTTTGTGAGTTTGAAAGGTGGCTATGAAAAGATTGCAGCTTGGGTCAGCTTGGATGTACCGTGGATTCCAATGGCAACCCCAAGTCATGGCAAAAATGATTACGTCTGGTTTTGTCAAACCACTCCTGCAGAATTATCTCCTCAACAGGGTTAAATACACTATACCATTACCTACTGCTAGGGCAGAACCATTAAAGGGAATTGAGCATCAATCAAGTTAGTGGCAGGTCAATTGTTTGGAAAAAGCATCACATTTTGATGCTTTTTTTGATGTCTAGATGGACGTTGGAATCCAGTAACTGCTGTGAATCCGAGCTGACTCCAGCTGCTGTTTCTCTCGAAGGGAGTGTGGAGTGTTTAAGTAAATTTCCTTCAGGATGGGTGAAATTAGTCCCACTAATTCTTTAATATTGTCCTGTTACTGTCTGGCCACAACTGAAAAAATGCATATATGTAGGAAGCCTTCAGTTATACACTTAACCAGTGGCAATGCTAGTTTGTTTTATTTTCCTTGAGAAATTCCAGGTCTGTCACATGATGACATAGGGCCCAAAATCACCTTTTTACCATAGACTTATTTTGGAGGCAAATCAACTTCCTAGTATGCACACTTAAATGGTCCTTATTTAAAGCATTGTGTAAAGCAATACCCACATTATTTTCTGTCTTTCTCTTACAGATTGAGCCAGAGACCAAGCAGCTGAGAGGTGGGACAGATGCTACAGATCCAGGTAATTTTATACATGAAAGTTCTTTTTAAGCTGCTTTCATAAAAATGAACACTGTATCTAGCACTAGGGAAGGTGCACAGCCTTTCATTCATTTGAAACACTATTCAGGACAGAAGAACTACATAAACCTCCTCTACATGTTTTGGTAGATTGACAAATGTAATTATATGAACAAATTTCAGTGGAATATTCTTTCAACTTTCATACATTATGTTGGTGTGTCTAAATTGTACAACATTTCAGATAATGATGGCACAGATGCGTACTGTCAGTGTTACATACCTCCTCAGTGTATTTGCCCACATAGGAGTAAATCTCACTGAGAGAGCTCATGGAGTTGAACTCGTTCATGTGCATCCGTGACTGTTCTGCCAAGTAGGCGTTCATGTCCTGGTCGCTGATCGCAGGCATCTTACTAATGTCTGAGTAGTACCTATTGAAAGAGACAGGGAGGAATAAAACACTTGTTAGGACTGTGTTTGCCTCTGAGAACATTGTTAGTGAAACTGTGAAATGATTTGGGAGACAGAATACACCCAATGCTGTGTTTAATGTAGATAGTGCTGCCGCTGTCCTCGGAGCTCATTATGCCTTGCAGTGGTTTACTGCAGTTCTTTGAAGATATGTAACTAATACATGAAGCACAGAGGCAACAAGTGCATTGCATAGTAACATAACTGAAATGGAGTCATCGTTGACACTGACAGGCCTTAGATTTCAACCTTGAACAACCACAACAGAACAAATACACACACACTGCATGGAGGTAAGGGTAATCAGTCACTGTCAGCAGCAGCTGTGTTGCCCCTATCAACTATGTTAATTAAAGCTGGTTATTTACATATTAAATTCCTGTAGCTGCAGCCGCTCGAGGACAGGCCCGGTGTTTGGCTGGATAATTCTGGGCATGTGTGAGGGAGAGATGGATTTGCCAGGAAGGAAGTCTTCAGAGTGAAACTGAGCAAAGGAAAAGGCAGGTGGGTGTTGCTCATAGCCTCTGTGCAGAGGTCACACACACATCAACACCTGCTCAGTGCTGCAGGGCAGTTGTAGGGAGCTCCTAGCAGGGGATTGTTAGTGTCGAGACCAGGTGTGCTCGTGTTAGAAAAACTTTTCATGAACAAAATGTGCTATGCTTTGAAAAAGTAATGTGAACTTATTTCAACATCAGTCCAAGACACGATCTGTTTATAGTGTTTAAAGTAATAAACCTTTTAAGCATTTTTTCAAGATTGTCTGCTACAGACTGGTATCTGTCTCTTATGCATCTGACAGGACTGTATTCAACAATACAGCAGTCCTTAGCTTTTCACTCCACATTACTTATTTATGACTATATTTTTTGTCCCTCCGTCTCCTCAGATTCTTGTGAACTTCTACCACTCTTACCAGTGAGAGGATCCTCAACAACTGCATCACAACATGGTATGTTATGGCAAGAACTTCCCAACACATCACAGATTCTTCACTTTCTTTCATTCATGTACTCTAAAATGTAACTTTGGACATTTGATACAGAAATATATTGTTTTTCTGTCATTCCTGTGCTAATTATGCACTAATATGTACCAACGGTCTATTATTTATCTATTTAAAGCAATTTTAGGCATTTTAAAATTGACAATTTTAGACAAAAAACTACATGCTAGTATGACTTTTTGTCCAAGTTTTGGACATCCTAAAATATGTTGTTTTCTGCCATTTTGAGCCTTTTTATGCTCTAATAAGAATCATAAGACAATGCAATTTGACCACTTTTGAAAAAACAACATGCTATAGTATGACTTTTTACAAATTTTGGTCATCTCTTAATATCGTGTTTTTCTGTCATTCCTGGCCATATTGTGCTCTAATATGTATCATCAGACTATAATTAGGCCATTTTGAGCATTCTTAAGCATTTTAAAATTTGACCACTTTTGACCAAAAACGACATGACGTAAGACTTTTTCAGATTTCAGAAAGCTCACAAAAATGTTTTTCTGTCTTTTTACAAAAGATTATACCTGAGCATGTATCAACACACTCTTGTAAAGCAATTCTATACATTTAGGGCATTTTAAAATTTTATGACATTTTCATGGGGAAAAAACCACATGCTATAGTATGACGCTGTGTAAAACTATATGTAGTGCATATTTACAAGTTTGACATTAGTTAGTTTGATTACGAACCTCCTAAAACCCAGGTGTCCGGGTAGGTTTAGGGTCAGTGGAAGAGTTACACTCTGAAAAACTTGTGCCAAAACCTATATCAGAGGAACTGTAAGGCCAAATACATACATTGTTTAGCATACTATATATGGGTTTTAAGTCATGGTTGTATGACTTCTTTTTTTTAATCTGTCTCCTCAGATTCTGGTGAACTTGCCGTCATATCACTGATTATGGCGATCCAATGCCAGCAGTGTCTGTGGAGGGTGAACAGAGGCACTACTGGACTCTCTTTGCCAGGACAACCACCGACCGCCCACTTAATATGTACTGCAACACAACTCCCTACTACAGGTCTGCCTGCATACACTTTCAAACCTCTGCAAATGATCCACAACACTGTGGTTCTTCTGGTCTTCAACCAGCCCAAAAGAGCACTCCCTGCTCTGGCTCCCAACTGGTGCCTGCATTAAATTCACACAGCCACTAGAACAGCTCACAGTCCTCCTCTGCTAAAGTCCATCCGATCTGCTCATTCCCTTTCAAACCTTTTATGCACTATTTGCACCATCCTATTGAACTCAAGCTTTACCCCATAGCACTTACTCAAGTGTTGTCTTCTGATTAGATCTTTGCTTGTGTTGTACTGTCAGATGCATGTCTAAGTTAAATAACATTGTATACATCAAACATGTATTAACTGTATTCATATGGTACCTAAACCTGTTCATTCTGTTCCAAAACTCTACTATGAGCATGATTGTATTTTGACACTGCACTCTATATTTAAAACAAGTACCTGCACTGCCTACCATGGTCATGCTGTATACATTTTAGCGTATTTAAACTTACAATATTGTAATCTAGTGTATTCATATCCCTTGGTGTTTACTAAATACTGTATTATGTAGAAACTCTGTTAATGCTTATTACATAACTGCATTTCAGTGTCTCAGTACTTGTACTGTTAGTTTAGACTCCACTTTATTGTGGCAAACAATGATGTATTTTTCTGTAATACAAAACGATAACATTTCAATTATGATCTATAATATGGTGTTTGTCTGTCATTTTGGACAGAGTATAATTTATCTGTATCAACAAATCATTAGACATGAGACAATTTTAAAAATATAAAATAAAAACATTTTCTGAAATTTTTCGACATTCTAGAGTGACTTTTTTTCAACTTTTAGACATCCCAAAATATGTAGTTTTCCTGTGATTTCAAGCCTTAGTATGCTCTAATATGAATCAACAGGCTCTAATAAAGCTATCCTGTGAATTTGGTGCATTTTGAAAACATTTTATGTTTTGGCTGAAAAAAAACGACATGCTATACTATGACTTTTTGAAAATGGGGTCATTTCCCAACATGGTGTTTTTATGTCATTTC
>CAFUXE010000552.1:183955-219902 GCA_903364295.1 Serranus cabrilla | reverse complement strand
TCTCTCTCTCTCTCTCTCTCTCTCTCTCTGGCGACACGTTCATTCAGTGCACGATCTGTAATCAGTGTTTACACTCCTGCCGCCCTTCAGTCATGACATGAGTTGCAGCTCGAACATGTTACTGTAAATTGGTCCGTACGCCGCGCTGGCAGGACATGCAGGCTTACAAACATTCACATCTGAATCAATAAGCCGAGGTGCTAAGCGAGACGAGGAGAAGTCGGCAGACATATTTAAGAGGATGATGAGGAGGGTGAAGGGGTTTGGATGAAAGAAGGGATCGCAGATGAGCGGGAAGGGGGAAAGTGGAGGAAGTGTGTTTGCTGGTGATGAGTTCCATCAGATGGAGCAGAGGAGATGTGAGCGAGGGGGTTAACTGCACAAAGAGACAGGCCTGCAGAATTAAAATCAGACAGACGGAGAAAATGGGAGTGGAAGAGAGAGATGAAGAGAAGGGAAGAAAGAGGGAGAGAGCGAAGGAGAGCAAAAGACAGAAAGTAATTGGTTCTATGATGGTTTCCAGCTGCATGGCACTCGGCCAGACCAACTCTTCACGACACGCACTCACACACTAACACACACATACACACTCACTCTGAGTCAGTCGTGCACCATAAACATAAGATCTTGGTCGTTTCTGACAATATATGTTCGCAACTGTGACATGCTCGGTTGCCCAACGTGAAAAATGCGTTTTGTGATTGAAATAATGACCTGTTACCTCCAATCATCTCTTCCTGTTCTGGTGGCTGAGAAGTAAAACATTCTTTACTGGCGGCAGCATCCAGGAGCCAAAAGTCTTCTCTTTTTTTGTTGTTGTGTTTTAAAGAGATGTTCCCCTGCAGAGCCATTTGTGGCATTACAACAGCTATCCAGAGGGCAAGGGGCGGATCATGAGACATCGGGCCCCTGGGCACAGACACGCAAAGGGCCCCCAACTCTCCAACACAGGAGGCAGACACACAACAGACACACTGCCTCTTTTTGTTGTTGTTTGTGTCTCTTTGTAGTAATTCACATCGTTACTTGCAATTTGTGTATCTTTGTTTTAGTTTTTTGGGGTCTCTAATCATTTTTGAGTGATTTTGGGTCACTTTTTGGTCATTTTGTGTCTATTTTTGTATCTTTTTTTGTTCTTTGTCATACTTTTTTGGGTCTTTTTTGTCTGTATAGTAATTTCTGTCTTTTTGTCCTTTAGTGTCTGTTGTTATTTTGTTCTTTGGGGGTCTCTAGTCATCTTTTGTTATTTTGGGTAACTGTTTTGTCTCTTTGGTGTCATTTTGTGTCATTTTTGGTCATGTTGGATCTCTTTATATTTGTGTCTTTGAGGTGTCTCTAGTCCTTCTGTGTCTCTTTTGGTTGTTTTGTCTCTATGCAGTCATTATTACTTTGTCTTTTGTATCGTTTTTGTGTCTCTTTAGTATTTGTTTTTTTGTTGTTTTGTGTCTGTTATCATTTGTTCTTTGTGTCATTTTGTGTCACTTTGTGTCTCTTTGTAGTCCTTTAGAGTTCTTTTTGGTCATTATTTGTCCCTTTGTTTAAATATTTTATGGTCATATCTTGTCGAAAGAGTTCTTTAATGTTATGTCTCTTGGTGTAACTCTCTCTCTTAGTAAGTCTTTTTTTTCTTCCCTCTTTAATCTATTTTATGTCTTCTTGTATTTATTTTGTGCCTTTTTAAGTCGTTGTGTGTCTCTTTGTGGTAATTTTGTGTCTCTATGTAGTCATTTGCATCTGTGTGTGTGTGTTTGTGTCTCCTTGCATTTGTCTTGTGACTCTCTGTGGTCATTGTGCACTTCTTCATAATCAGTATGTGTCAGTTGAAGATCGGCCCCTGACACTGAGGGCCCCTGTGTCTGTGCCCAGTAGGCCCATTCAGAAATCCATTGATGGGGTGCAGGAGACTGGAGACAACACCGACATGCTGCTCTACAAAGTAAACTACTCATCTATTTAATGACTCACTTCTGCATTCACAACAGAATCTAATTTTAGCGTCAGCACAGATAGAAACAGTGACCTATGTGTGCTGGTAAACAACTTAAAGCTTATCATAAAGACTCTCCTGTGAACAGTGGAGTGCAAACTCAGCTGGAGACATCAACATGTAGCTGCAAAGACTCTGACAGCTGATTTAAACACATATGGGCAGATGTGAACGGGTTCGGTGGTGATGTATGTTTGTGTGTATGTAAATGCTGGATGCATAATGCGGCATCTGTTTGAGAGATAGTAAATTAGCAAGTTTCCCTGCAAGGGAAGAGACAGAGTGTCACTCAAAACAAATTGCTCACACACATATACGCGCACACACACACACACACACAGCACAACATAACCACAATCACACAAGCTATCATAAACATTAAGTAGCGCAAACATGGTAAATAACTCAGGGACAAATCAGGGCTGTGCAGCAGGAGACGATGACAGATTTAACACCCGTGTTAACAACTTTACATCTGACAAACACTGTCAACAATTAAAATGAATCATGGTAATGGAAACAGAGAAATATCTGTACATATTTTAAAATCATAAAAAGAGGTCTCGATTTGTCAGGAAAAAAAACACATACAAGCGCAAACAAGTTATGACCGTGTTAACAATCAGGCAGGCAGATAGATGGACTGCCAAAAGAAAATAAACTAATAATAAATCATCACATATTGTATTAAGAATACAAACATCATAGTGAGAATAACTGCCATTATGCCTGATTTTGGTGACCTGTTCAAAACATCCCGGGACACTTGAATTATAAAAATCTAAATAAAAAAATTTATTTTTGTTAAAATAGAACAAAATATATATTGAATATATATTGAATATATGAATAATAGACCTTATTTATGTGAATCGTGCACCAATTTTTCACCACTCTGAAAATGTTCCCAGAGAGCTACTTTCTTAAATATAAAACGTTCTTCAATAATATTTAACATGGTCATATATAATTATACATTATACAAACAATATATTACATCATTAGCCTATTGTAAAATTGATAATGGAGGAATAAGAATAAATAGGAATAAAATAAAAAGCTAAATAAACAACAATTCTGGTAAGTTTCAGTCAACCGCTGACTATTGAAAAAAAGTTTTAAAAAATGGAGCAATCACCTTTTCTAAATCACGCAACAAGCTTAATTTATTGCATTATATATTGCGTAAAAAATGTTTTTATAACGGCTCATATCTGACAGCAAATACAGCGACACCTAAAGGCCTTTAATAAGCCGATATCGGCCTTCACTATCTGTAAACTGATATATCTGTCAGGCTGTATTTTAAAGGATCATGTTATTCATCAACATGAGTCACCGGTGCTGAAAAATAAAACTAAACTTGAGTTTTTGGTTAACAAAAAAAGGGGTCTGGAATGGACATAAAAAATAACACATAATAAAGTATTTTAATCACTGTTCTTTATGATTTATGAGTGCATTAAGAGCAGAAATCCACCATTACACTGTTTTCTGTGTGTGCTTGGAACATAATTGGCTTTTTTTCTGTTACATTTGCAAGAATTTCCAAAATGCAAATTCACTGTCACAGATGTTTCCTACGAATGACTTCCAAAATACTTGACAAACGTCTTTTTTTATGATGTCGCCGAGCTCGGCTGAAATATTAATCAAGGCAGAGATGGGGAAGTGAGTTTGTCGGCCAGTTTAACAGCTCATTTTCAGCCCTAATGTCTATCTCCGAAGAGAATCTGTCTGATTGATATGCAGCGAACACTTTTCTTTACACTGCAGGTTAGTCATGGGCCGTACTCAGTCGTACTGTAGCTCCTAAAACAAGGCTTCAGATGGCTAATCCATGTCTTGAGTCAGTAAAGCTGTCTGCTGTTTGACATTCTCACAGCTTCTTGCTCTCTCTCTCCATCTCTAGTTGCCTGGAGGCTTTATCCACTAAGTCAAAACATTGGCAGCTTCAATATTTTAATTCCTTTTTGAAAACTGATTTTCCCCTTTATGGCTCATGCTCATCTGTTTTTCATGTGGCCGTGACCAGGAGAATAATGTTATTAGAGTCCAAGTAAAGACAAGAGCGCTGTTTGGATCTGATAGAGCTCGATGACTGCTGGAAAGAGCAAGTAAACGTATATTTACGACGCGCCAAATGTCTCCCTCCCCCCTCCCTTCTCTCGCAGTGATGGACGTCCACCGCTCCGCTCTCAAACAGATGGTGGAGGCATTAGGACGGGGATCATCAGAAACCAGAGAAGTAAAATTATTATCTCTGACATTTCAATACAGCCTTTAGTCCAAGCTTCCACGAGGGCTTCCAAATCCATTCAGGCTAATCTAGACCCCTCTTCACACAGCTTATCCTTCTCAAGGCTCTTCCTCTCTAAGCCCCTTAGATCACTGCTCGTCAAAATCATCTCAAACAATTTACAGTGTGTAGCAAGCACCCGCAACATAAAGACACCATCGTGTAATGACATTTAAGCCCTCAGATACTGACTGGAAGTGACTGTATCCATTTCTCTCCGTGTTTATGCTCTCAGCAGGACACGGGCCAAATCCCAGGCTACGGCACGGTAAATTAGCATTGCATGGGTTGACTGTGGTCGTCACTTTTGCAGCAATATGAGCAGTTATCAGAATCACACAAGAGAGTCTTATTATGCATGCTAGTAAATGACTAATCTTTAATGAGACACACATTTAACCTTCTAATGGCTCTTTATTAGACTAACAAGCTATGCCCCAGTGTGTGTGTGTGTGTGTGCAGAAAGAGAAAATGTGTGTGTGTGTGCAGACTGTATGTGAGTGCAGCACTGAAACACTAATTAAGCTGTCGGATGGCGCAGCAGATTAGGCAGGCCCCCTGCAGAGTCTTCGGCCCCGGTAGGCAAACAGGCTTCATCCCTCAGCCAGCCAACCCAAATACATCTCAGCCCAGCACTAGCCGGAGCTCAGCAATAACATCAGCACTCACTACACCCAAATATCTGCAGCCCAGTGAGGCCGGATCAGATGGCCTGCCAGAGCCAACAGCCCAGACTGCTGGTTGACTCAGAGCAGGCTGGACAGAGACTTCAGTCTCAGCCGACGGGGGGATTATTCACCCGTCTCACACACACATTAACTCCTATGCATTGAGCACATGTGCACACTGCTGATGCTTCAACATAAACACAGTAACTGGTGTCGGAGATAACGTTTGCTGAGGAGAAAAAGAGAAGAGGGGATTGAATGTTTTTGCACAGAGCAAAGCGTTTGTTTCTTGGTTTCGAAAACCACAAGATTATAATGTTCTCGTGTGATGTGTGCGTATGCGCTTATGTGTGTGTTTTAAGATCTGCGTAGTTACTCCACCACAAGAGGAAGGAAACTCTGGCCTCGGCTTTGCACAAATAACAGTTGAAACTACTGTAAGAGGCATGAAGGGGCACACGTTAAAATAACTTTATAGTATTTCATCTCACACAGACACAACTTTAAGGGATTTCTCTACTTTAACCATTGATATAGAATGAGAGTAGAGTCGGACATTTAAGTGTAATGCCACCACTGGACATTGTTGTACTTGATGAAGGCATGATTTATTTTTATTTATTTATTTGAGTTTTGAAGATAATTGCCATGTCATAGTCTCATGCATGGAAAAAAAAAAGGCATATACAAACATAAATATGGGATAACCATAATAATAATATTAGCTGGTTTGATATAATTAGAGGTCTTGGTTGAGTCCATTCAGAGGCAAAGTACAAAAAATGGTATCCTGATTTTAAAAACCTGATTTCACATATAGCAGACTGCATTCTCTTATACAATATGATGCATGCACTATGCATGTATCAATCACCTTACAGCTCATGACTCATTATACAGCACATTTTCACTTTAATCCTAGAAAACCAAAGTGTTCAAAGCTGCTCGCAGACCTGCACAGACTTAGTGAACTCCTACAGATCAGCAGGTGACTGAACAACTACGAAATTATTGAGTTCTCCAGCTCTGTTTCTGCTCACTGTTACATCAGCAGTAACACAACAAAGTGCATAATGTGTCCTTCATAAAAGGCAGGTAACATCACAGGATGACCTTTCACCTGCAGCCAAGTCATTTAATTTACAGCTAAATGTTCTTCTTGATAAGCACCATGGAAAAGCTTTCACCACAAAAAACCCACATTAATAAAGCCATGTTTTGTTTGATCCATCCACCTACCAATCAGGGACCTATGTGGCTTTTATCTATGTCACCGGAAAACCTTTTATAGGAATGCTACAAAATTTCAGTGCATTAATATTTGTAGGAAATCCTTCGTATGAGGGAAGCCTGAAAAGTGTCTCTGAAGGTTTTGTGAGTCCTGCATCTTTGCAGGCTGCACATTCTGACCTGGGTTTAAATAAATGAATGAAGGAGGTTTTTGCACATTTCTCACTATATGAATAACACATATTTCATGCGTCTCTGTTGGATTTGTGGGTTTTTAATTCAGGGTGGCCACAGATTCTGATCTGGGCTTTTCTTACATTGAGTGCAGCATCCAGTCCAAAGGGAACACGGCGAGCTTACAGCGTGTGAGCCGACGAACAAACCGCGAACAAGGGAGAGATTGTTTTCACCTTTCAAGTGTTCACATTTTTTGTTAGATTCAGACTATTTCGGTGGAAAGCCTATCTCTGGTTGTGTGCGTGTACCTGGCCTGCGTGTGACTGCGGCGGCTCGTCCTGGAGGATGCGAGGCCGCTCTCCCAGGCTCTTAAAATGGCCGCCTGGAGGCATGGAGGAATAGGGCTCCTTTTATTAATGCTACACCTTTGATTAATCTGAGCAAATCTGTTCCCCATCCAATGGCTGACAGCTCTGGGGCCGAGGCAGGGACCCCAACACACACACATGCACACACACTAACACTGTCAGTGAGTGTTGACACAGTCCAGATGTTGGCAGCTCTGTTCCAAATGAAAGCAGGGCAGCCGGCCAACAACCTGAACCACTCTCCCCATCAAATGATATGTTTACAATAATACTGTTCTGAGACTCGGGAGACACACGCACATGTGCACATGCATGCACACAGAGACACACACATTCATAAATCGTGCACACACACACACACACACACGCAGCGCATTCTCAAAGCAGGGGAAATGAACTAATGGAAAGCTAGCGTACCACATGGGTGCAAAAGCGAACCAACTTGTGGCGGGGCAGAAAAAGAGAGAAATAGAGAGTTTTGTAGTGCAGAGAACAGAAGAAAAAGCTGGAAATAGTGAAGACAGGGTGTGACAAATGGACTGATCAAAAGAGAGGAGCGAGTCATTATCATTGCCTTGTTTGGATCTGTATTTCCACTGCTATGTCAGTGAGACAGAGAGAGGCAGGGGATGGAAAAATAATAGTGTAGTTATGTAATGTGCCTCGGAGGGTTGGAACTGAAACAGAAAGGGAAAAAAAGCTCCACTGGTTCCACACAGAGGTGCAGCAGAGGTCAGACTGTACCTACTGTTCTCCAAAGCAGCCGCACTCAAGTCTTTTTTAACCTCTGCACCCCAAAAAACGACGTGACCTACTTCTGCAGGACCAAATAATCAACTCCACAAAACCAGACACTGACTATTTCGCTTAATTAATTATTGGTGCGAGCCTAAGGGCTGTAAACACTCATTATTTCTCAAACATTAGGCATTTATCAAAAAGATTAAAAACATGATCAGAAATTTATGCATTGCAGCTTTTTTCCCTCACAACATAAATCATTTGGCAAACCTTTTTTCTCTGAAAGCTGCCTGGGGGGTCCTGATCCCCAGGTAGAGAGCTGTGTCTCTTTTTCTGTCTCACACACACACACTTGTGTTGACACACTTAAGTATCTGCACAGGTGTTTTTATCTAATGACTGCCGGAGAACATTTCTATATGTTGGCACGTAACCAAACACTGTCAACATTGCTCTAATGAGCAGCCACTCAGTTTCAGTCTGCTGACTCTAATCAGTCGTTTGTTCCCAGCATGTCACTCTTGACTGTCACTCGGTGTCAAACCTTCACGTGTCCCTGACAGCTCAAAGCTTCACTCTTCTTCATTAGCTGGACACACACATGCCAAATGCACACATTCAGACGCGTGCATGTGGGCGCATATGTTCAGAAATGAAAAGATTCATTTGGATAACACAACATGCATGAACACACAGTGCAGGTATTGCGGTAAACAGCGTATTATCTTTGTTGCTGCTCTGTTCCGGACTATTTCCCGGAGCTACAACAATCAGATAATATTTCCTTGTTGTCGGCCAATGAAGACAAGCCACTGCAGGCATAAAAGAAGAAAACGCTGCTTTAAACAGTCTGATAAAGAACTTAATCCATTCATCTGTTCCAACAAGACCAGACAACAAGGGAAGTGGTCCTGACTGTGCTCACTGTTTACTGGCTCGTTTGGAGGAAGTTTACATTCAGATTAGAATGAAACTGCGGATTATAGGGGTATAGGGTGTTGCAGATGTACTCACAGGCAGACCTTTAAAGCACCCTCTGCATATGTTTAAAGCCCTTTGAAATAGGACATTGTGCTGTATTATGATGGTATGTAAATAGTGAATAATGATTTGTTTACTGCAATACAGAATTCCTGGAAAAGGGGCTTAATAAACTGTTGGAAAATGGCTTCATGGCACACATACCTGACCTCAGTGAGAGAAGAAAGATTATTTGAATATGCAAATGTGAAAAAGCTACTGAGTGTATTTGCTGTGGGGGAATTCCTCTTTCATCCTTCAGGCAGCGTGTAGAATCTTCCACTCTGGCCAAAGTATGTGTGTGTGTGTGTGTGTGTGTAAGAGAGAGAGAGCGAGAGAGCGCGAGAGAGAGAGAGAGAGAGAGAGAGAGAGAGAGGGAGACTGGGTAATGTCATATCAAGAGTTGATTCGTACCGGGACATGAAGAGATTTGTCAATTTGGATATGACAGGAAAACTGCTGGCATTAAAGCAAAACCCACAGATTATTATCAAGGCCACACATTCTGTGCATTAAATTGTAAATGACTGATGTAATGGAATGGATATTAATAAACAGCAGCCTACACAAAGAAAAACTAGAGAGAAAAAAAAATCATTCTACTGAATGTTTTAGTTTCATTTTCTTTTGCGTTTAATGTCAATATTAGTCAATCTGTCCACAACTTTGGTCCAGATAAAAGTATCTCAACAATTTAAAGGATTGACATGAGGAAAAGTAATGATGTGTCTGGTGGATGAAGACTTTGGTTTCACTGACTTTTCCTTTTGTGCCACCATGTAGATCAAACATGGACTGTGTAAAAGAAGTGGTCGTACTAACTGTGACCTCACCCATTGGTTTGTGGACTAACGTTTTGATCTCATTTATGCTGTGGCCATATTTGGACAGGAGGGTGGAGCTGGGGACAAGGACGCCAAGTAATCAGCTAACATAAGCACTAGCTAGCTAGCTTGGTTAGCATTAGTTTCAGTAGTATTTCAATATAAACAGCCTTGTCTTTTAGTACAACCAAATGCCACATTTTTTTTTTTTTAGGTGAACAAAATGCAATCTTCCTAAACTGAAAACGCACCTGAAAAGTGTCAAAGTTCTCATACACAAAACACACAGTGCATTGTGGTAGCAACATGAGAATCGCAAGGTAGCTGTGCCCTAAAGCATACCCTGCTTCATCATGTATTTTACTCGAAATGTGACCATAATGTACAATATAAACACTGTAGTGAAGAAGACTTGAAACTAGTGAGACCATAAACTCATTAACAAAATGTTTACTGAGGCAATGAATCAATTTGTTTTTCTATGAACTTTCATACAGGCAGACTTCTTTTTGCAGCCATTGGAGTCGCCCCCTGCTGGCCATTAAAAGAATACATGCACTTCAGTATTGACTTCGCTTTTCCTGGAGTTTGAGTTCAGATTTGCAGGTTTTGGCATCACAGGCCACCATCTGAACAAACATGTTTAGCATGTAGTCTCTCAGGTCTGTGAGCATGACCGGAGATTCTTGCTGCTCAATAAGATCAAGTAAGGATAAAATAAAAACAGTTTATAATAAAACTGCATATGTGCAAAAACAACAGAATTTGTTGGGTAATATATCATTGAAGCAATATAGTATTTGAGCAAATTAGTTTTGGAGGAGTGTACTTCACCACAGAGCTTGAAATGCCTGGCACTGCTGAGACATATGGGATGAATTATCTGCACAACAGTGAGGAAGAGGGAGAGAGAGACAGGGAGAGACAGAGACAGAGAGAGACAAGAATATTTCCACAAAATGTTTAACTCAATAATTGAACGTTGCCTTTTATTTTGCTGTTTTCGGCCTTTTGAAGCTGCACTGTTCCATGCTATCACTGAGCTGATGGAAGTGTAATGAAGTGTGGAGGAACAGTGCCAACTTCAGCAGAAATGCCTGTGGTTCTGCCTTCCAGCCCAACACTAACAACACAGCAGACAAACGGTGCAGATGAAAACTAACCGAGGAGTTGAAATCATTTTTAACACAGAGACACGCTCCCTGTGCGTCACATAATCTCATCCACTAAGGGGTGTGTGTGTTCGCTACGGGGGTCCATTAATAAAATATGACTGTATCATATAATAGACTCGTCTGCCAAATTACAGGAGACAGAGAGACAGCTTATTAGGAGGATTGAGGGGGAGGTGTGTGTGTGTGAAAGAAAGAGTGTGTGTGTGTGTGTGTGCGAGATGGAGCCTGAATAGAGAGATTAAGTGGCCTACTCTCATCAAAAAGGCACATTACCTAAGTGTTGGCATCATTAATAAGACTAAGGCAGAGCCAATCTGCTAACAAAGGCTCTAACTGTGACCGAGGAGACACGAGAGAGGTGGACAATTATTCTCTGTGCAAAAGGAAATTCTCCCTTTTTTTAAATGTTATTTCTCGTCCCACTAAGACACAAATACGAGCCTGTATATGCATGCATTAACATATATGCAAATTGGTTATTTTCCACACATGCTTACATGCATCCACACTAACACACACACACCAAACAGGGCACCGCTCTAAATCCAAATCAAACTGCCATGAGTCACACTGTCACCGTGGCAACAGTGGCCAGCTCCATGCAGAACACATTCTGTCATATCTCTGGTGGGTTTTTTTTTTTCCTATGCGCCACACACAGACGTAGCCAACTTTCAGCCACAGTAATTCCTCCACTGATCCCTCAAGTGGATCAATGAATAAAGCACTGGGGTGTGTAGCTTTGACTGCCCGAGGTCATAGTTCACATTGTCATCATTCAAATCCATCAAAACATTTCATTTGCCTTCATCTTTAACCGGAAAACTGCATTTGTGTACCTGTCATATTTACTGCTTCGACAACATGACGATGCTCACTGTGCTGTGGATGTGACATGAGGGTTTTAAAACCGCACTGACACATTTCACCACCAGATGGTGTCTCCTATCACTGCCATCACTGTGCAGTGGGGAACAGCAGAGAGGAGGCAGGGAGAGCTAAGACTGTCCTGCTCT
Organism: Serranus cabrilla; assembly: GCA_903364295.1. NCBI lineage: Eukaryota > Metazoa > Chordata > Actinopteri > Perciformes > Serranidae > Serranus > Serranus cabrilla. The sequence goes on along the minus strand of CAFUXE010000552.1, from coordinate 208,397 downwards.
ATCCATCTTCATAAACACAAGCAATAGTCACCCTCTGAAAACACCAACAGAGATGGATTGAGGGGATGCTTGGTTACACCGCAGGCTTCCTGGTTAGTTGTCCCGCACTGCCGGATGATCTGTTTTAAATTTACGGCTCTGTGTGTTGTTGGTGGTCTGTGTGGCTTTGGATGTTCATCAGCACTGACTCATGCATCCTGACTCAAATATTTATTGTGAGGACTTGGAGAAAATCTGAACCAATTAGGGATGAAATCTGATAAAAAATGTTACAGAATAAGCTGTGTTATTCTTGAAAGTCTTATTTGGTGAGACTTCATACAAGGATCCTTGCAATAAGCTTTAGTTATTAGTAAATAAGGCTCTTATAATTCCTTTAACATGCTTATTAACAGTATTATGTGTTTTAACTATACAGTAAATTATGTATTATCCTTGATAATGCATGGTTTTCACTTTAGATATGGTAGCTGCAAGAGCATGGTTAATAAGTGCATATTAAAGTATATATTAATCTAAATAAAGCAACAAAAAAGCTAAGTAAACTTTTAACCATGATCCATAAAGTCAACTCAGTTAAAGAGGCACTGGTGAAAAGGGATACAACTGATTTAAATGTTACCCCAAACCTGCATTCTCAAATATTTATAAAATAAATGACATATGAAATTAAAGTTTGACAGCACAATGTGGAAAACACCAAAACACATGAATTAGAAAATCTAATAATGGTGTCTCAAAGGAAGACACATGAGTTACTTCTTAGCACACAAACATATATAAAGCACTACACAGCTCTGTAGATCAGTACTGAATCTGCAAAGATTGAACACAAAAGGCCGATTTGAAAGCCACATCAAAAAGTTTCAATCCATGAATCAAACACATGGTTTTAATTCAACCAATCCCTCTTCATGCAGGACAACCTAACTTTAATCCAGGATGACCAAAGACCAAAAGCTACCAGCAGACCTGCGCGGATTTATTCAACCCAAACAAATCAACAGCTGACTGAACAACCACGACACAAACCAAACACAGCACATAACGTGCAGAACAACCAGCAGTCAGGACCATTAATGATATGTTGCAAAATGCGCGATGTGAATGTAACGCAGCATAACGCCAAGACAGTGAATACAATGTCATAATCAAACACACAAAACACAACAAACCGCTCTGAAGGGTCCCGCCTCACAGCTGCACGTTAGCGAAACAGTGGTCACGTCACATGATGACCTTTCACCTGTCATCATGTGACGTAAACTACCTGACGGCAGCCAGGTGATTTTATTTAAAGCTAAATAAGCGATAATAATTACAGGCACTTCTTGATGAGGGCCACGGACAGGCTTTCACATAAAAAAAAAATAAATAAAAAAAATTAAAAATTAAAAATTAAAAATTAAAAATTAAAAATTAAAAATTAAAAATTAAAAATTAAACATAAAACATAAAACATAAAAAATTAAAAATTAAAAATAAAATGGACAAATTTGGACATCAATGGGCTCATGTCCAGCACCCCAGCCCCCCTCTGCACATGCATGAAGTTAAGTTATATTTGAATGTTGATAGCATTTTAGCATTTTTTGACATCTGCTTCATTTAGTTTCATAAGCATAAACATCAGTAAAGCCCCAGTTCCAAGGTACAAAGAGCTTTGAATTAATTCATGCATGTAGGTTAATCTGTTTCCATATGAATTGAGATGAATAATGAAAACGTTTACAGCCACTTCAGACGGATGTTGCTGGTATGACAAGAGTTAAAGTACTTTTGTCAGCAAAACTTGGCCAAAGCCAGAAACAAAGCAGGTTCTGGTTTGTTTCAACTGATTTTTCTTTTTGTCTTGCAGAATATGTCACCAGGACATATGCTGTGGTGAAATGCTGATTTATGCAGGTTGGATGAAGTGGGCAGAATTTGGGAGGAAGAATCAGCACTTTGAGAGTATAATCACCGAATGCCCACCCACTCCATCTATGATACACTTCAAAGCTCCTTCAAAGCTCCCACCACACAAAGCTAATACAGAAACTCGTGGATGTTGGGGATGCAGCTTCCCGTTGTTGGACTGCAGCTGAATCTCTGTAGTTTTTGCCGTGTTGCCTCTTGTTGGCTTTTATCGGGGGCTGACTTACCAATGTGGGCCACCTTTTCCTCTTTACAGACAAATGAGCAGCAGACAACACAGGCTTAATTTAAGTGAACAATTATTTATTTACACATGCACAAAAAAGATGCAAAATGAGAAAAGTCTTTGTCGATTAGACCCCCATTGTGGCATCATCATATTTTAAAAGGGGGTAGACAAGCTGCGAGGAGGGTAGGATCCCCCCTGATGGAGTCTAGGCTCTGGTGGTGAGGGTGATGAGTGATGAGGGTGACGAGATCTGGATGGATGAGAAGAGGAACGGGTTTCTGCTGAGCTCATATGTGGCGCTGGAAATGATGAAGTGGAGGTAAATGGGACGCCGCGAAGACTCACAGATTTAAATATTGATAACAAAGATGTGATGTTGGTTAAACCCAAAGAGTAAACGGCAATGATCATCGGTACCTGATTGCACTAAGCTGCATTAAGGCAGACGTTTCAGTGTTAGTGCAAGCTTTTCATCAGACATACATGTATTCACAGTTCATAATGTAAGAAGACATTGATGGTTTCATGAAAACTAATGTGATGATCATGCAAGTAGAGAACACAAAACCTGTTCTAAGTCCCAACTCACAACACATGGTTAATGTAATGAATTAAAATGTAATTTTGTTAGGTTTAGGCAACCAAACTACTTGGTTATGGTTAGGAAAAAGATCATGTCATCTTCTCTACTTTCTGTCTCTTTATACTACATCCTCTTAGAGTCAGATATTATAGCTCTGTGTCTCATACAGATGCTACGGGCTGCTTTGTGCATCGGTTTCAGACACTGAAGGCCTTGCGGGTATTTGACAGCCTGGGAATGAGAACAGTCTGGAATAATGTATGTGCGTGTCGGAGGTCGGCTGGCCATCAACTATAGTCTTCGCCTGACATTCAAGTGCAACTTTTAACAGGAGATGCAAAGTGACATATGGAGATGCAAAGGATTTGATCAGTCAACCTTTAACTCAGACCAGAAGTCTTTTTTTTACACACACTGGGACGTTCTCTCAACCTTAAATCCTTCATTTAAAAAGAGGCTCGTCCACAGAGGATTGGGAGGAAGATCCTCCCAAATTTTTTGGAACATTTTCCATAAAAAGCAGGTTGTTTAAGTTTGGGAATAGTAAACCAACAGGCCCCAGCTGAGCACCACAATTTATAAGTCCTGTCCTCCTCCCACACTTTCTGAATGCAAACCTCCACCACTGCATTTCCATTACAGTCTGTATCTCTAGATACCAAATCATAACACTGATCCAATGCTGCACTATGCACCTCTGTAATTGTACTGGAATATTTCTGCGGAGCACAGATGTCAAGAAGATTTATAAGATTTCTTGTTTCATAAAAATGATTCTGTACACTTGTAAAGCAACAAGAAAAAAAGGCAAAACAATACCAAATTCAGTTGCTTTTGTCCAGCATTTGGGCTCCACCTACTGACCAGGTGGAAAATATTGTACCTTTATATTTCCATGTAAAAAAAAAAAATCAAATATACATGTGCTGATTATGTTTTGTGTAACCTTTTCAATGACTTCTTCTCAAATCTTCTTATTGCGTTCACATCAATATTAATAAATTAGATATCTAAGATGTCTGAATGAACCGGTCTCTGGTTTGACATAAAAACAGTAACACAAACCATATGTCGAACCTTATTTCTAAGATCATCCCTCTCTTCTTCTTCTTGCTTATCATCCTTTCCACCAACATTCCACACTCCTTAGTGTGCTTCCTCTTAAATAAAATAAGGCACCTTCATGTACCTTTTTATATGGACATAATTCCCATGAACTCGGATTTAGACTCACTCTTATAATATATAATAAATAATGTTACTGGAATTATAGCATGCTCACCCCAGTTATGCATCTTTTAATCATCACCACCTTTCATCTCATAAGTGATGTTATTGTATATATTTCTATGCAATCTTTGCACCTGGAGCTTGTGCACTGGACAAAACCATCTTGTAAGAAACTATATTTGACACTAAACCTGGTGAGAAAATCCACAGACTGCACATCAGATTGATGATCCTGTGTCTTCCTTTTAAGTGTAGCTCCAGCTGAACAGTACATCCTTCATGCAGGATGTGTTTTGCTGTGCTGTTTCATCGTGATCACAGCCCTGGTGATCTATCTCATCCTCTCTCTGGTGCTGGATGTGGAGTGGGGCCATGTGGGCTCATTTACAGGCATCAGCAGAGAGTGATTTGGGTGCAGCCCCACTGCAGCCCCGACTTCCATCAGAGGAGGGATTTTTTTTTTTTTTTCCCCAGCATAACACCGGTGGTGCCAACGGTTCCATCAGCACCACTAGATACACTGAGACACATTTGGGCAGCTCACCCTGCAACCATGGTAACAGAAGAATTTTACTAGTTGGCAGCAGCCAATAGTGGGGCACTTCCCACTCAGCTCCGTCCAATAACAGAGCAGCCTGCAGCCCGGCCCACCTAGAGCAGACACTGATGGGCTAGTGCAGGCAGGATTTAGAGATGTAGGCTTGGCTAATGAACAAGTACGAGAGTAAGAGCGTGTAGGTATGTGTGTGTGAGCGTGACTGAGTGAGGTTGTAGCATAATCTAATGAGGATTCCCTCTCTTTTAGCCGCAACAAGCGAACACATTGCGGGGTAGTACTCATTCACTGAGACCATCTGACATTCAGCACCAACAGTGCAGCAAACCCTCCTGTCATCTCGCTCCCACACACATTCACATGCAGGCTGCACACACACATAAACACACACACACAAAGGGTAGCTGGATCTCTTCACAAAATGACTTATCGGACTTATCTCGGCATGTGAAAAAGCTTTTTTTTTTTCCAGACAAATCCAATACAATCTTAACCACAAAAGAAGAAAAGATGTGCCACCATCAGCTGTCAATAAAGTCATTTATTATTTCACACAATGGATAACATGAACAACTTCAACTGTAGTTCTTCTTAATAAGTGCTCAATGCTGCCAGCCAACAGAAGGGTAGCAAAAGAATGAGCTTTTCTTTCTGAGGAAAGAGAAATAAAAAAAAAAATGAACCTACAAGATCATGAAAGATAAACATGACCAAAAGCATGCCAGCGGACATGGATATACATATATATTGCATGTATATATGTGCTTAAGACATATATCTGTATGCCAGCAAATGCAAATACAAAATATATGTGTACATTTACACATACATACTGTGAAGGATATATGCATATGCATGCGCATCTAGTATTTACTCTATATGTCAAATATTTGCAGTTTTTAATATTCATACAATGTACAAAAATGCTTCATGAATTAAAAAATTCATTACAAAAAGAAACATATCAAACAATGTACAAGTCTTGCTCCAAATTCAATTGAAATTCAACTTTCGGCTTGTCTAAAATATTTATGCATACAATCAAGTTGAGCATGCAAATAAAGGAAACCCACTCTAGAAAAAGGTTCAAATACACTATGTATACAAACTAAAATATGCCCACACTGTTAGAAGAGCTCACTTTGTGCTCTAAAGAAGTACATTTATTGGTTTTCTCAATGCTTCATCTGCACTTTCAGCTTTTGAACAACATTATAGCTTAGAACTGTAACGTATGCTGTGAGGATGACTACATGTACATTTATGAGGTTCTGTCTCACGTGACCCCTCACTCCATGTGTAGGACACTCATCACAGCATGCTACAAAGGGAATGGGGGGGTGATCGAAATTTAGGTGCCATTATATCCCGTTCTAGTCGCTGTAGTGAACTGGTAAACTTGGGCTTCAGTAAAAACGCCCCAAACACTGATTTCAGGTCAAACACTGTGAAGACAAGGTCCTTACATCAGTGCTTAGGGGCGTCCTGTAGCCACTGGTCCAGACTGGCTGCCAAATACAATCCAACAACAGTGACCTTGAACCCTATTCACAGCCACATCCCCTCTGCAGTCTCTGTGTAGAGTGAAAGCTCTGGATTAGGACAATACTTGTCAGTGTTAGAAGGCACCGGAGCATTGGCTGGTAGGAGAGACAGACAGGACAGACAACACCTGGGGTCCTTAACTTTAACATCAGAAACCGCTGACTTGACCACAGTATGGAGTAAGCTGCCAAGCGTGTAGTCTCTACACCTCACGGACCACACATCTAGACCTCATCTTCACCACAACAGACTGCAGACCCACCGAAAGTCATCTAGCAAAGCAAGGTTAAGCACACCGACTTTAGGACGAGTGTATTTTTGGCTGTTTCCTCTGAGAACTCCCCCCCACACGCACACACACACACACACAACCCTCTAGCTTACTCTTCATGCTACTGCACTGCCCCGACTGGCTGCAGGCAAAATAGCTGCAAGTCAGCGGGGATTCCTATTTTTGGTCGAGTACACTACAATAGGGCTGAAATCCTCCAAGAACTTTTAAAGGTGTGATAAGGCAAATTATTTTAGCATTCTGTGTAATTTAAAGGAACAGTTCACCCCAAAATCAAACATTTTTTTTACCTGTAGTGCTATTTATCAATCTAGATTGTTTTGGTGCTGAATGTTTGAATGTTATCATGCAATTAAATCAGCCTCATTAATACGGGTAAAAAGGGGCTGCTGCGCCTACAGGTAGGTCCAGAACTCGATAACTCGCACCAAAACAATCTAGGGTTGATAAACAGTCCTACAGGCAAGAGAAAAAAATATGTATTTTTATATATGTATCTGGGTGAACTGTTCCTTTAACGGACTGGAATGATGACTGTCAATGTACAGCAGAATTTGTCGAATAGGAAAATCAATTAGGGAAGTCACTTCTGTGTGTTTTCTCGGGTCTGGAGCAGTCTTAATAGAGAGAGAGAAGGTCTACTGTGGTTTTAGGAGACAGTCCCAGCATAGCCGAGCCCAACCGGTATCCATGCAGGATGGACATACTAACACTATTTACAACAAACACTTCAATACTGTAGTTTTACATCTGGTTAAGGCTGTACTGCATAGAGCTGCAGTAACTATAGTTTTCATGAAATGATAGTCACTTTCTGCACAACTTATTACAAATTATTACTGGTATTATTCACAATTCTTGTTACATGAATTCATTTTATTCAGTAAATAAGACCACTTATTTCTCTTTGTCGAAGGGTGGACCCAGAACAGAAATTCCTTTTAAGGTCATTGCCAGGCACGGCCTGATGCATAGCAAACAACAATGTAGGAGAACGTGGTTTCCATGACAACCTCCTCTGTTCCTCCTTTGCCAAGTGCATAACCAGTGATCTGTTTTGAATAACTGGTTAAACACTGGACAGAGTAAATGATCTTCAGTTATGGAAACACTTTATATTGATGTTCACCACTAACTAGCTGCTCATTAGCATGCATATTAGTAGCATCTTTATTAGTCATCATTAAGCACTTATTAATGTCTAATAATGTCACTTAATAAGAGTTTTAAGGGAAAACACTTTCTATGAGGCGCAGGTCTATAATTCTTTCTAGCAATATTCATCACACATTATAAAGCATTTTATAATGACCTATAAGTTCAGGTATCATAATATAATATAATACTTTCATTCATCACTCACTTACATTGCTTTTACAAGACAATATCTATAATGCATCATAAATACATTATAATGCTTTATAGGCTTAGCCTAGCTCTAATCCTAAACACATTATAATGCTTTATAACAGTCATTATAATGCATAATAAAACGATGATAATGTATTAGAATTACCACAACTACAACACACAAATCTGTAAGTGACCAGGACATGTAAAGTATTACATGCTCGACCTTATAAGTCATTGTAAAATGCTGATATTGTATGAGCATTGTTAATAAATATCATTCATATTTATGAGTGTCTATAACTATAATTACACAGTGCTATATGCAGATTATGATGCATTTTTCTACGTAAGTGTGCCTCATAGAAAGTGTAACTGAAAACTCTTTGGTCTAGTTGCAGAATGAGACATTAATAAGAGTTTGATGGTGACTAATAAAGAGGCAATGTGCTACTAATATTCATGCTTATAGGCAACCAGTTAATGGTGAATATATGCACCTTAATATAAAGTGTTACCTCAGTTATAACTGGGACATTGAGTACAATCAATATCTCTGGATAGAAACACATCTGACACAGCGGACCTTTTTGTTTCCACCACTGCTGTAAAAGCAGTAAATAGGCCAGAACATAGTGTGTATTCAATACAGCAATATCATATTATATTCATCAGTCCAGCCCTTCTAGTTCTGTTATGATGATACGGGTCAGAAAACTAGGAGGAGACAGACTCAGTGACAGAGGATGCTGACTATGGAAGCTGTGAAGGGACACAGGCAGTGTCAGGGGTTGTGATGACTAAGACACATGCGTCATATGCACAATCATGAATATTTTGGGTCAATTTTCAGGGGCACTCTTTGCCACTTGGTCAAATGTAATTGGTGAGAGAAAGAAACATAAGGCACAAGTTGAACTGCTGCAACTGAGAATCCCACCCAACCCAAAGAAAACTGAATCTCCTGAAACAAAACTGTAACAAAGTTGCCAAAGAAACACTGATCCATTGCTTATATTCTGAAATACTTATTATTGAGAAAATACCGACCACTACCCAAAGCCACAGATAGAGTTTAACAAAGGCTTGACATATTGACACAAAAATCCAAGATGGCTACATTCTAGAGTGCACATAGGAATGCTTTACATTGGTGCCAACATGGTGGAGAGTTTGTCAAACTCTGATTTAGATTCTTTTAAATAATACATCCTGACACTGAATACTGAGACTTTGGTTTCTAAATCTAAATACTGGATTTACTTTCAAAAAAATATTTCCAAGGATATGGATTGAAAATCATGTTAAGTAGAAAGACTGGGATTAGCTTTTCAAAACACTGACTGTGTGAGCCCTCTTCAACTGAACTGTCCAATCACGATTGATTCAGACTTCGGGCTTCAGGGTTTTTTTTTTACGCTTTTGGCTGCGCAGCCTGCATATACAAATTGATTAAAATAATGCATGCTCTCTGGAATGGATATCCACACCATCGAAGGCCAAAACATAAGGCTGGAACAAGCATGTAAGTGCTGCATTTGATTGATGCAAGTGTATGGTTTTTTTTCATAGTGCAATAAACCAATTTTAAGGTTTACCAAAATCACACCTGATATTCCTCCTGTATGCAATGCCCCCTGGATATAAACACAATAATGAGTGTATGAATGAATATATGTGGTTCTTTCTGTCTGAAAACAAACTTGTCTTGAGTCGCACCCATGTCTGTTTTTGGTTATAAAACAATACACAACTTTCATTGTCTATGGTACAACAATTCTATTTGATATACTGTATGCCAGTACATGTCTACGAGCTGGTTTGTCATTGTACAAGGCAGGCAACAGTGGACTTTGTTTCTATGTACAGTCTGGGACAGTCTCATCCACCATATTGCCTTTATGCCACTGTTCAGGACAGGCCTGAGCAGGGAGGGAGATTAAATGAGACACGGGGGGTAGGTTGAGGGAGCACAAGCAGTGGGAGATGTAAAACATGATTGGGAGTAGATGGGAGGACAAAGGGAGATGAAGTTGAGCGGCAGGCACCAGGGAGGGCTAAAGAATTGGGGTGAGAGGGGAGGGGGGGCGAGGGGTGAGGAGCTGCCAGTAAGGATCAGTTACTCCTCGGAGAGAGCAAGAAAAACAAGAAAGGTACAGATGAGGGCGGGGGCAAAGAAACAGGGATTAAGTAATAGGGTAAGGTGGCTTAATTACTGCTGTTTTATCCCACATGTCTTTGACAAGCTTCCTCAGAAAGGCAAAAATAAGCAGAGCTGCACAGTTTAATATTAACCATTCCCCTTCCCCTTGCTGGTAAATATATGGCTAAAGCCACATTCAGATACAGTATCATAAAGTACCATACACGTCACTGTATCAGATACATAAAGAATCACATAATATCCTACACTATCATAAGTACCACACACTTTTATAGCATCAGATTCAGTATCAAATAGTACCATATAGTGCCATTGTAAATGAAGGTCCAATGAATCCTTGAAAGGCTCATGTCTGGTTGCAGAGGGATGGAAGTGTTCCCTCCTCCTGCTCCTCCACTGACCTCTGTAGTCCTCAAGAATCACAGAGGAGAAACAAGTCAAAGTGCACCAAGGAGTCCCAGAATTAAGGGCACTGCATCTGAAACAGCACTGACTCCGACGACTGCTCTCCGTTCGGGTATGGAGCTGCTCTCTCCTGCAGGTCTATTGACTGGAAGGAGCCCATAACTCGTCCCTGCTGTGGGCCCTGCCTCTGCGTTTCGCCCCTTTGGCCACCGGAGGCACAGATCGCGCTTGATGCACCACCGTCTCGATTGTTGCTGAGATGGAATCGTGATTCGAGAACTCCAGAGGCTCGGGGGTCAAGCTTGGCCTCAGGCTCTGCCTACCTGGCAGGTCATCACACCTCTCCAGGACAGGCATCCCCAGAGTCCTGCCATCTCCTCTCCTACCAGCCAACATGTCCAAACCCCGACCATCAGCCCGATCTTCCTCCCTCCTAATAGTCGGCTCTGATTCCTCTATGGGTTGTTTTCGGGGCCGCCCAGGCCGTCTTTTGATGACATTGTTTCCTGTTTTGGCTTGTCGCTGCAGGCGCTTGGCACGGAGGATCTTCTGCACATGCTCAAAGTTCAAAGAATGCATCCTCCTCACGTCCTTCTGGATCTGTTCCACCTCGCGTCGCTTATACCTCCGCTTACCGGGAACATCTGGGAGAGGAGAGAGCGGGAATGAGTGAGGTGAGACATCACAAGGTAAATAAATAGCAGAGCAAGGTTTATAAAGAGAAAAGGAGCTTTCAGGCTCGCATGTCAGTCAAAATGAGCAGCCCTGGAAAGGCCAGAAGAGACATCATGCCAATTTAGCTCATGGTGAGAATGTTTTTTTTTTTTTTGCTTCAAGAGCTTCCTGCTAATTTTGACATATTCATGTAAGCCTTTCAAAGCCCAGCTGAGCCAGGAGAGCAGATCCTATCCTGTAATTGTCTACTAGAGAGCAGAGAGGAGAGGGGAGAGGAGGAGATCCCATTCTGCTAGCAGGAAACCCACAGAAATGTCTCCTTCAACCATTTAATATGTCGCTACACAATAACAACCCTGTGCATCTGGAGCACAGGCTGCCAAAAAAGCCAAACACACAAATACAAACACACATCTCAACACATTTATCCACACGCACGCACCGACACAAATACAAACACACACATATGCATACGCGCACATGCCCGACATGCACACATAATGAATTCAGCAGTTCAGAATGGCTGAGCAGAAGAAACTGGAGCCATATTGTTTCCTTCACACTGGTGAACTGGGCAGTATGCCCTTTACACGCTGTTCTATCCTCTCTCTTTCCCCTTTTCCCCATCACTCTCATTCTCTTTTCCACTCTACTCTTCATGGGCGGCAATATGCTACTCTCTAATTTTCAATTAAACTGGTAACACTGCACCATTTCATTTCCGTCTCTATTTCAGAAACCACTTCCTGGTTTTGGTCCATCTCTGTCATTCTTTTTGTTTCCCATTTCTGTCCCGTTTCTTAGCTCCCCCCTCCTCCTCTCCTCTCTGCCTGGGCACAGTTCCCGGGGCTCAGACTGAGCCACAGCCAAAATGGAGGAAAAGCACAATCAGCCACCAGTCCCCAAGCAGTGTGCATACAACATGCTTGGTCTCTTTTTCTTGAGCTTTTACTCCTATGCCTGGATTCCCTAACCATCTCCTCTCTTCTTCTCCTCCAGGATCCTGCTGATATAATGTAGCAGGTCTCTGCAGGAGGGATGCACAATTTGGAAAAAAATATCTTATTGTGATTATTTTGACTAATATTGCAACTGCGACATGATTCAAGATATTGGAGATAATTATCATTTTTGCATCATTATTCTCATAATTTAATCAAAAAATATATCCAAATGACTGTGGTGCGATTTTTTCTTGAGTATGAAGAAAGCCATTTGTAGGCAAGGACATCTCTGCAGCACCACAACACTTCATTTAAAATGGTATTTTGACACATATTTTGCCTTTAATAAAGATGGAAATTGCATTTTTCCATATTGCAATTTCAATAAAATGTCAATGAATTATGCAGCCTTACTCGTCAGTACACATGATGCCTGCAAAAACAAAAACTTTTATACACTGACTGGACGACAAGGTAATGTTTAAAGGCTGATTTACAACACATTGACAATTTGTTTGTTTCATAAAGCAACAACACAGATATAGTTGTGATACCATCATACAATGTGTTTTTCTAAAATGGGAATGTTGAAGGGAAAGAGAGTTTAAGAGTGTTTGGTCCATGTTAAAGTTCCCTGATAAACCTAAAAGTAAAGGAAGATAAAAAAAGAGGCTTGACCGCTCTCTGTTTAAAACTCAGTGGAACATCTCTTTCTATTGTTGCTCAAGAATTCAGGGCAGACAGTGAAATTAGTCTAATGCAGAAAGCACTAAGTATCAGTAGTTTATGAGCTGCACAGAAGTGTGCACACGCTCAGCTCTCTCTCTCTCACACACACACACACACTACAAAGTAGCAGAAATTTATGAGCTGCATACACGGAACATAAAACCAGTGACCTTCAGCAGTGTGAGGGGCCGTATAGCACTGAGGACCTGTTTCTCTGTGGAATAGGAAGTCCCTACTACACAGAGATACAAGCTCACAGTCCAGGTCTCAGACGGGATAAAGTCATTCTTCAGTCAGAGTGTTTCTGCGCATTAAAATACATGTGTGTGTTTGAAAAAGTGATGTGAAGCAAAGTAAATAATTCTCACTAATTCAGTAGATGACCTGCTTTTATGCAAATATGCATGTGAGAGATTGCTGTCAGCTGCAGTGAGACCTGCTGATTACACACATGCACACGTGCATAAAAATTAAATCACTACAAACTAGTTCTATTGAGGAATGATTAACAATCTCACAGTTACATCCTCAGACAATAATATGAATTCTGCATCTGTATCAGCTTGGGGATGGGGATCTATCTGTGAACTGTGTGTGTCTATGTGTGTGTGTGTGTATCAGAGTGGGCCTATGCCTGCTTGTGCATGCGCACATGTATGCATCTTGCATGCGTATGCACACGCGCCTGTGTTTTAATTGGGCTAAAGCTGTGAAGTGAGGCAGTAAGTCATGCTAGAGGAGGGGCAGAGAGAATGGGGAAAAGAAGGGGTAATGGGGGATCGAGGGGGAGGGGAGACGGGGGAAAAGCAGAAAGAGAAAGGGAAGAAGGAAAGAGAGATAAAGAAGGGGGGATGGGGAGGGGGAGGAACAAGGGGAAGTCTGAGTGTGGATTGTGGGAGAGCGGCAAAGGAGGAAAACAAGGGCAAGATCTGCAGAAGCAGCACAAGGGGAAAAGGGAAGGACATGGAAGGTAGAAGAGGCATAACAACACTGGAGGAATAACGTGGAAGAGGAGTGGGGGTGTGAGGGGGGGTGGTGTGTGTATATGAGTCATCCGTCCTGGATCCCCTGGGGTGGGGGGGTGTATTCTAACTGAGCCCCTGGCTTCTCCTCCCCACCACTGGACTAGGCCCCAGTCATTAAACCCCTGGCTGCCAGCCAGCTCTTTTAACACAGGCAAGGGCCTTTTACGGCGTGTCTGTAGAAAATAAATCACACTGTGTGAATAATATATCTCTGGCAAAGGCATTGGCAGGAGAGGAGGAAGGGAGGGAGGGGGGGGAGGAAGGAGAGATTGGTGAATTATAGTCGTCTCCATCCATGCATTACGTTCTCTCCATCCCCAGCCAGATGTGCTCAAAGACAGCCGAATACAGAATGTACCAAAACACACATTAGTTTGGAAGTGAGAATCTGGGGCTCCCCTGCCTCTTTGTCTGTTGAAGTCGTGATAATGCTGGACATAGCATGTTTATTAATAGGAATCACCTTGACGAGTATGCTGACATCTACATTTAAAATGGGGAAAACCCTGTTAACTCTGATTAAATACCAGATTAAGTCTCTACGCCAGCAAATAACAAGCCTGTTATCACTAGGGAACAGGATAATATATTGGACACCAATTATTTTTGCAAACATGCTCCTGATTTAGCTATATTAACACTTCTGCAACCTTGGCATATACATAAGTGGCTTGTAACGCCAAGATGATGAAACACAAGTGTAGCATCTTGTGCTTTACTGTAGAGTATGCACGTCCAGTCTGTCCTCACTGCGGGGAGCGCACGCACGTAACAACCCTTATCCAAGCTCTGTCAGCATCATGTTAGACTCATTTGCTACATCTGAGGTCATGCAGGTGACTGAAAGAAAGCCACATTTTTAAAACTCTACCTATACTCAGTATTTTATCTCCTGTGTACAGCAGAAGTCGCTGTCAGTTGTGTTCTTTCCTGTTCCTACTTTTCTCTAACAGATAGGAGCCTCACTGTTTTATGATCTGCCCTCCTTTGCCTTGCAATAGGATGTGTAATGAGGTCCATTGCTGTGTTAAGCTACTGTTAATGTCAGCCGAACACTCCCTGCTGATGCTTTATATCAGAGGCTTTCCACAGGTGATCCATGGATGGCTTTTATTGCGAGGCAGCCACAAGAAGTCAAGCCATAAGTGAACTGGGTGGATAAAGATGCAAGCAGTTACAGGCGGTTAGTGCAGTTTAGGCAAACGTCAAACCTCCATCACATCATCACAGTAAGCAAAACATTTCACCGTGCTGCCCCTGGCAAAAGAAAAACCATCTCCGCTGTAACGCTTTGTGATGTGGCAAAAGGGCAGCGCGCTCCTTTGTAAATACACAGAGTAGTTTAAAAATGAACAGGTAATCCTATTCTAAGTGGTTCTTACCAGTGAGGGAGGGACTGGAGCAGTTGTTCATCTGTCCTGGCTCCTGCCTGGCAGTTTGGAATGACATTAAGCCCTGATCTCCAAACACAGTGAGCCTCGTCTTCCTGCTCCTCCCTGCACACTCGTCCTCCCGTGACCCCAAAAAAAGGTCAGAAGCTGACTCCGACCGCTGCGATTGGCTACTGTAGCTGCTCATGAAGCTGTTTATTGGCTGTCGAGTCTGACGGGAGTGGAACTGGCTGTCAGAGAGAGAGTGTGTGGACAGCTGGTCTGACTCAAACATCCCTAAGCTGGATCCCAGGCTTGAGCCTCTACCGCTGCCCCTCTGCTTCTCCAGATGCTTCGAGGAGCCCTGACTGGCCAATTCCCTCCTGTCACTCAGCATGCTGAGACGTGCATTGGTCTTAGCTCCGCTGAAGAGCCCACCCAACTCCTGCCGGTCTCGCAGCGAAAGAAGGGGTTCATCCTTGTGCTTATGTTTGTGCTTGTGCTTCCTCTTATGGAGGCGAACCCCTGCAAGACCACCTGCACTGCCACCGCCGAGAGATCCCAGGCCCTCTCCTCTTACAGAGGGCCCCTGGAGTGGGCCACTGGTGCTGCGAAGCTTGGCCCCTGGCTGGAGCTTCGAGTGCCCACTGGAGTGGAAAGCCTTGGGAGGGGGGACAGCGGGCCTCATGAAGGGAGATGGAGGTGCAGGTCCTAGCGAGTGGTGGGGCAGGTAAAATGGGGGAGCAGGGGGAAAGTAGCCCAGACTCAGAGGAGGTGCATAAGGCATCGCATACGGTGCTGCATAGTAATTTCCCCCTGCCAGCGGATAACCATATCCTTGAACAAAAGGCAGCTTCGATGTGATTGGCTCGCTGGCTTTGGCTGGACGGCCGCGTCTCCTCTTAGCCTTCAGATCGGCACTCCTGCGGAGGTACGAGCTGGAGTCGCAGGCGTAGGAGTCGTAGGTAACAGGGTAGTAATGATGGAAGTTGAGGCGGAAAATTGAGGGATACGGGTGCTGGGGGTAGCAGGTGTATCTTCTGTGAGACACTCGTAGCTGCTGGAGCTTTACCACAACCTACAGGGAGGTTAAAGAAAGAAACATTCAGAAAATACATCCAGCGTACTTGCAGATTATAGTGTTTGCTCAAAGATTACACTCAGTATGTATGACAGTGTTTCTAACCTCCTCCAGTTCAGAGAGAAAGTGAAGATGGTCCCGGCTCTGTAGGCACTTCCTCTTCCGCCGATGATGTTTTTGCTTCTTTTCCTGCTGCGACAGGAAGTTGTCAACAGCAGTTACTTGCCGCTCACAGCGTGCTCGGCTGCCCTTGTTGGAGGCTTCCAGGGCTGCTGCCTCCGCAGCCTCAAACCCACACAGATCAAATGAGTACCTGTGTGAACACCACATGAAATGTAAAATCACATTAAAACCACCACTTTTATGGATATACTGAAGAAAACAGAGTCGAGAAACAGAGCAGAGTCGCAGTCACAGTTCTTCAGGGTGAGGGTGTAGCAGTGTACTGTACCTGCGTCGGGAGGCGGGGCCCTTCTCAGTTTGATCCGAGGTGCTGTTGTTGTCTGTCCCGATCCCACTGTCACTGGGAATCGTCTCCTCACTGTGGGACTCGCTGATGGGGGAGAGGGTCACCTCCTTCACTGATGCCCCCTCTGACAGGTGGGAAGGCGAATTAGCCAGAAGGCGCGGAGGAGACAGTTTCCACCCCCCGGAGAGGAAGCTCCTGCCTGGTGGCTTGGAGGGCAGCGCTGAGATGGGCTGCAAACTGGGCATAGTGGCATCAGAGTGGCTGGTTCTAATGGATGGAGCACTGGAGCTGGGAGACAAGGTGGCAGAAGGCACTACAGGGCTCTCGTAGAGACTGGATGTGGAGACGGACAGTGGGGGCTTGTCCCTAGTGGTTTTTGGAGGGTTGGAGCCTTGGGTTTCTGCTCTGGGTTTCCGCCCTCTCTTCTTACCAATGTAGATGGTTCCTCTCTTGCTGACATTTATCTGTTTCCCTAGCCGAGCCTCGATGGTGGACGCCATGGCGCTCATAGCTGAGGTAACAGGGGCAGATGTTGACTTCAGAGCCAGAGCGCCGTTCTGACTGGAACCTGAAAGGATCTCGTTCAGGATGCTCTGCATTTTCCCGAGCTTCATCTTATTCACGGGCCTAGAAGGACACCTGCCACGCTTTAGCTTCAGACTATTAGAATTGGCGCTGGTGGTCGTGGACGTCGTCATTTGGACTAACGTGTTTTGGTTGTGTATCTTCCTCCTGCGGTTGAGCCCTGCGGCGGCGTCCTGTGCCAGGGGGCTTGGAGGTGAGGTGGAGGTCCCCTCATGGATGGTCTCCACTGTTAGGAGTGGTTGTTTCTTGGGGCGTCCGCGTTTCCTCTTGATGGGTGTGTGGACGGTCAAGCTGTCGGTGTTGGTGTAGAGCGGGCTGGAGGGGGTGATGGGGAAGGCTGAGGGTGGGTCAGCTAAGGTCGAGGGGCTTCCCCGGATGTCTCTCTGCGGTGACGTGAGGCTGGCATGGCTTTTAGCTTTCAGGTAGGACCATCTGTCCTTGGCCTTGGTTGGTCTGGAACTGGCTGTGGAGCTGGTGCTGTGGCTGGGGCTGGGACTCAAGGCCGCCCTGGGTCTGGGGCTGAGACTGGGGCTCATGTTGGCCCTGGGTTTAGGGCTGGGGCTGGGACTGATGCTGCCCCTGGGGCTGGGGCTCGGGTTAGGGCTCGGGAGTCTGGGGTTTGTGATAAGATTGGGTTTGATGATATGATTGTGAGTAGGCTCTCTGTGTTTCAGGGCGTCTGTGCTGATCTTGGGACGACCCACGGGGTTCTTCTTCATTCTGTTTGCACTCAGAGCGGAGTCTGGGTCAGATCCGTTTGTAACTGTCTCTCCTCTTTCAGCCCTGTCTCCTTTTTCTCTTTTATCGCCTTTATCTGCTCTCTCCACTTTTTCTATCCTCTCTCTACTGACATCAGCCTGACTTGTGAGCCGAGAATCATTTTTGTGAGTCTCCATCTTATGTGCTACTTTGGGTTCTGGGGGCCCAGGCTGGTGCTTCTCTGTAGTGTCAGAGTCCTGCCGCTGCTGTAATTGCTCCTCTACAGAAAATGACTCGTCAAAAGAAGGCCTCCTCCGCCTCTTTCTTCCTTTCCCTTCCTCTGTCAGCATGGGCATCCCTCTGTCTTCTTCATCTCCTCTCCTCCCAGCACTCGCTCTCTCTCTCTCCTCTTTTCTCCTTTCCTCTCTTTCTTCATGAAACCGCTCAGCTGTCTCCTCTTGCCTGTACTTCTGCCTCTCCTCTGAATTACTTGGGCTCTCCGATCCTTTCTCTAGCTGTCTCCCCCAAGGTGTATCAGCACTGTGGGGATTACAGAGCATCCTCTGGGAGTCCTTCCTGCCGTACTTCCTCTTGATGTTCCCAAAGAGCTGCTCACTGACCTCTTGTAACCCCCTGCCCCTGGAGAGATGTAAACAGAGGAAAAATGATGACAAGTGGAATTGAGGGAGAGAGAAAGACTGTTTTGTATTTCACCAACACTATACAACCAGTACCAGTATTTACCAGTAGCAGCCTGAACTATTTTTGTGCAAATATTTTGTGTAACATGGTTTTCCCACATGAGAAGGAGCTGGAAACACAGCTACTCGTGTCCCTCATTTAGATATTCTGGATCTGCCCACTGCTGCTCCTACTAGGTTGATCGCAGTGTGAGTCAGCCAGGGTTCGTACTCTGCAGACATGGTCATTTTCCATAATTGGGATAATCGTGAATATCATCCCGACTGACTCTAAAAAGCAGTTGAGCTTCCTAACTTACAGACCTATATATTAACTTGCCACTAATGTTAAAAGAGCCAATAATCTTGCCGAGGTCTCTGGAGAATTGACCGCAGTTTACAAGATTTTTTCCTGTAACACTGAATTGACCACACCCCATAAGTAACCATTCAAATTAAATATAATTTGTTTTATTTCACAGAAATTCCTTTTCATTTAGTGCATGTTTGAGATCCACTTTAAACATATTATGATGACTCTCTGGATTATAACATACAGGTCAGACTAGTCAAGGTCATAAACAGTGGTGTATTGGAGGGTATATGCAGGTACATACCAACCTGTTTTTATGGCAGTTTACTTTATTCCTTATCAGCCAAAAAGTCATTGAATATAAAGGAGAGTACACCCACTTCCTCCTTGTTAACCTACCCTTCTATGTAGTATTACAGTCTCCTCATAAACTACCACTACACCACTTGACATAAACATAAGAAAAACACATTTTCGAGTGGATAGGTACTTAAAATTGTGTTTTACATTAAAATATCCTTCAATGAATTTGAATTTATTTCCTACTCCAAACCCTTACTGCATCTCTTACATCAAATGAGATTAAATGTTCACCTCATCTCTCCTCAATGAGACTGTTAAATACAAAAAAATTCATCACGGGCCTGAAAATATATAATATTGCTACACAAAATATCATAATACATCCCTGTATTGAGTTACCCCCATCCCCAGTGTACAGTGTTCAGTGTTTCTTACTGGGGATAATGTTTGAATCATGATAACATCCACCACACAAGAAAACAAACCGTACCTGCTGAGGGAGGTCAGGTTGAGAATACTGGCATCTGTAACCACTGGCAACTGCAGGTCTGGAGTCAGGGATCTCTGCGGTGAGGGGCTTCGTGTCGCTGTTCGTGAGAAAGGTTGAGTTGGATCAAGCAAAGCGCTCCTACTGGCTCCTGCCAGTTCTCTGGCTGGCTCAGAATCTGCAGGATTGGCCGGGGATGCAGAAGGTGCTGTTGACGTGATCCAGTCTGGATTGATTTGGTGTTGATGTGCATGAGCGTGTTGGAATTGTTGCGTGAGGGTGTGCTGTGTTTGCTGTGAGTGTGAGAGTGTGTGTGCAGGAGGGAGGGAGCTGCGAAGCTGGTGTTTGGGCGGAGTGTGATCTCCCAGTAGTTGCAGCAGGCCTCCCTCTCTCTGCTCAGGCATTCTGAACTGGCGCTCGTATGTCTGCAGATGACAGAGAGAGAAACAAAGATTGGTTACTACATACAGACGGAATCACGAGACAGCTTTATGCACTGATATAAATAGCTGCAGGGATAGACAAATGACATGATAATGATCATAAAACTATGACGACTCTATTTCCTGTCTTCATACCATCAGTCTATCTTCACGGGGATAATACATATGGCGCACAGCATCCAGTTCTGCATTCAGCTTCTTTTTGTCAGCACATATCAAATCACTGATTTTCCGTGCTCTGATATGACGCTTTTGTCTTTTCACGGCAGGACTGAAGCTTTTAATACATCTTGTGTGCATGAGCAAACAGTGTGCAACAAAACAAAAGGCTTGTTTACAGAGCAATTAAATTCCTGTGGCAAGGATGTTGCATGCTGTGAGAGCTGGGGGGGATGGAGTCGGGGGTGTCTGACTGCACACAGTATTAAACACAGTAGTCTAGCTCAGCCGTGTCCCTGACTGCCCCAGAGCCTGAGGTATTTACTATATAGTATCTTCATTCTTCAGCAGCTCTCCTTACCTTAACTTACTCTGTCATACAGACCAACCCCTGCACTGCTTATACAATACATGCCGCAATTTATCTACATCTACATTGTCAACCTTCACCCAGCACCAACGTTGCAATTGTCCATGTAAAAAATGAACATAAAAAGCCCGATATACTGTATTTGACAACATAACCCTGCTTAATGTATCACTGCTGCATAATCAGAGTTCTGCTGGAGGAAGAGAAATAGAGCAGCGGATGGCCTTTGTGGTTTAGCCTGTTATTAACAGACTCAGTATGACGCAACAAGACACTGTTCTGCTGCGCTGCAGGGAGATGTAACCTAACCACAGGCCTGCCTCTCGGCATATACACACAGGCGTGCATGTGCACACACACACACACACAAATGCATACAGTAGATGTACACATTTCAAAGGCTTTATGAAATCCTGGCTTCATACATCGTAACACAGAATGTAAATGTATGAACACTGTCAGACAACCAATTCTAGTCTTGTGGATCGGCACTTTGCCAGATGATTAGCTCTCGCTCCTCGCACACACAGTAATGAAACATATATAATGTGCACAGTTCTTAGCACAGTGTATTTACAGGAAGAAGCCCTTCATCTGCTCCATCTTTTACCCAGCCAATTAGGAGTCTCACAATCTGATTAGACTTCCCGATTTTAAGGTCATGATTTGATTCAATTTTCAATTTAAATAAGGCTGTCCTCGAGTAAAGAATTAGACTTGATTAGTTGATTTAATTGCAAAATCTGTACTTTTTTTTTCTCACAAAGAATAATGCAAAAGTACCACTTTAAATCTAACAGAGATGTTCTCATAAGTTTCTTGAAAATCAGTCGTTTAGCATCAAAAAGGCAAAACAGTGACAAACCAACCAAAGAAATCTTAGCAAAACCAGCCCAAGGGTTAAACTTGTCTTTCTCAGAACTGAAGGCTATGTCCATTGTGTCTTGATTCATAAAGATCAAGAGATCACCGTTTTTAAGCCCTGACAAATGCCATTCACATTTTCAAATTGTGCATCAAGTGCGATATGACTGACATTTTTTGGAACGTACCACACTAAGGCAATATGGTCAAATTTCTGATTTCATCAATCCCACTTTTGCTTTTCGATGCTTGAAATTGAAAGCTCATTTCGATCGATTTTCAATTTAGAATTCAAATTGTGACACCCATACACCGCCAATGTCCTCTTCTGCCTTCATTTCATCAGCCACTTTCGATCTCCTCCATCCTTTATCTATCACCATCCAACCCTTCTCTTTCTCTTTCTGTGTCCCATCAGCATTCAGACAGTT
The DNA here is from genome assembly GCA_903364295.1 of Serranus cabrilla. Classification (NCBI taxonomy): domain Eukaryota; kingdom Metazoa; phylum Chordata; class Actinopteri; order Perciformes; family Serranidae; genus Serranus; species Serranus cabrilla. The sequence goes on along the minus strand of CAFUXE010000552.1, from coordinate 186,499 downwards.
ACACTCATTTTGTACTTCCACACAGGCTGCAGAAGCTGTTTATCGGCCAGACGCAAGCACCAGCACAAAAAACCACACGAGTGCGAGCAACGCAAGCAAATACTGAGCAGCGTAAATGATTAACAATGGCAGAAAATGCATGTGTTTATATGCACACTCGCATTTATCTCCTGCACACAGTGCTGTGGCATCCTTTCAGTTCTGAGACGTATGTTTGTGTGTGTGTAATGAGTGTGAATGTGTGTGTGCACGGTGACACTGGAGAGGAGACGCTGTGAGTCCACAGAGGGATAAGATGACAGACACCTGATACACACATGCTTTCTCATTTAACCTGTCCTAGAATACCTGCTGTTTCAGGTTAAAGGAGGGCACACAGACAGACAGACAGACAGACAGACAGGGAGATGGAGGTGGTTAGAGTGAGACATACGCACACAAACACACACACAAACCTCACCACAAAGCCACCACAGAGAGATAATAAAGAGTGGAGGCATGGACACCTTTCCTACAGAGATAGGAGCGCAAAAAATAGGGAGCCCCCCCACCCCCTCCCCGCCTCTCTGGTTGTGGTTGGGTTATTGGCACCAGTTCAGCTTTTTGTTCTTAGTTTCCGCCCTTCTACCGCCCTCTCCCCCCCTCACCGCCTCTTACAGGGAAAATACACTCTGTGTCTGATATACGCAGATATAAATAGTGGTCGTATGGATCGAGGTACTCGTGGTTGTTTTAGAAACACGGTGTGAAAAGAACTTCTTATTTCAGGCAGGGTCAAACAAAGTCACTCATACAACTTGACAGGTTGTCATATGATAATAACTCAACATTTCTATTTTGATATTTTGATGTGGGCTGTGTACATTCTTCTATTGCATGTTTCTCATTGCCCTTTTGTCACTGTTTTGGAGGTCTTCACCTCATGAAGTACATTCAAAGTCTCCTATCCTGATCATTTCATATCTCAACGATATATATCAACTTATTGCACATTTTCTGGTTGCTCAATAAACAAATACGCCTATTTTTGAATACTCCTGTGTTAACTGAATACTTGACAAACTAAAAGTACTGAGTATTTTCCTACTTAATTAAGAATTTAGTGCAAATGTACAATAGTATAATAGTAATAATACTAATTTCATACTGTAATAGTGAAACTATAGACAAAATAAGTATTTCCAAGCTACTGACTATGTTTACATGCATGTCCACAAATACAGAATAATCAGATTTGGGAACAGTTTGATGTAACTACACTGTGGTATAAGCAGGATTCTTGGAGTGGAAGAATAAAGCTGAAGAATAAATGATCGTGCACACAATCATTATCCACATGAACATGATCCTCTGTCTGTATTATGTCTTGAGCTGTATTACATGATAGGTGTGGGAATCACAAGGCCCAAAGAAAAACATTGCTGTACTTGGCAAATAGATTCAGATATTTCTCTGCCCTGCTCCTGTCATGTGCTGTGTGAATAGGGACTGTGCTACTGGTGGCCTGCAGCAGGGGGCAGCGGTCAGGAAAATCAGCACTAGCATGGACTCTGACCCTGGAGCAGCCCACAAGCACAAGAGCTGCGAGGCTTCAACCTCTTTCCACACTGTCCTTCTTCTCCACGTCCCCTCTGGTCAGATTTAGATAAGGAGAAAGGCCAGCACAAAACAAACCCGCGGCATGTTTAGTCCTGAACCCATTTGATGCACTCTCCCTCCCTCGAGGCTCTCAGGGCCGCGCTCAGGGGGTTAAGGGTCGTACTCCACAGCTAGGTCAACAACCATTTCTAGGATGTCTTCCTCCGGGTCAGCATTGTAACAACATGAACCGGTCTCAGTCAGTCATACAAAAGCTGCCCGGCACCCGAATGCAGGCAGATATGAGCTGCACATTCCTTTCCACTGGTGATGTAACCATCAGATAAGGTCAGAGCGCGGCGGAGGAGCTCATGGATAATATGTGACTAAGTGCTGCAATCACCCAACTGAAAGGCACTTTGCAAATGAGTCAGCATATATTTACTGACACTTCCATGTGTGTGTGAATGTAATGTTCACACTCAGCGGGCTGTTGTAAACGGAGATCTGGATGTAAAAAGTTCAACTCGTCTCTCCTCCAGTTTTGACGTGAGGTGAGGGGAGGTATGTGACGGCCCCTCCTGTCCTTCCCTCTCCTGCAGCCTCTCGTTTTCCACTGTTGAATAAACTGAAACTCTGAGTGGAACTTCTCCCTCACACACACATACACACATACACACACACACAGAGCACCCTGGCTGCACCATTATACTGGGAAAGAACACCCTAAACAGGCACACCCAAATCTCACAACTCAGCACACATATACACCAGCAAACATATACACAAACTCCATGCACGCACACACAGACACACACAAACACGCTGCCCTTCAAATAGTTTTTCGCAGCCTTTTATTTGGCTGCACGCCCGGTGGTTAGAGTGTTTCATTTTTCCCTGTGTATGGAACTGGGCAGCTGTCCAGACAGACACACAAAGAGAAAGAGAGAGAGAGAGAGAGACAGA